>JARQTJ010000096.1:0-47797 GCA_030142635.1 Trachelus troglodyta | reverse complement strand
TATTTCCCGAGGGTTGCATTTTTGCGTTACTCCGAAACCGTGAGAAACAGATTTTTAAAAAACTAAACGTTGTGCTGCGTTGTGCTATGCGAGAAGAACAAGTTTCCCTTATGGCAGAACTTTCTCAGAGCAATTCTTCACGGTATTTCCCGAGAGTTGCATTCTTGCGTTACTCCGAAACCGTAAAAAACAGATTTTTAAAAAACTAAACGTTGTGGTGTGTTGTGCTAGGCGAGCAGAACAAGTGTCCATCGTGGCAAAGCCTTCTAAGAGCAATATTTGTCATTGTTCCATACATGGTACGTATATCCGTTGATTCTAAAGTAAAAGAAGTCGAAATTTTGAAAAACCGGGAGTGTGTTATGTTGTGCTACGCTAGCTTCATTTGAAGAGTGGGGAAAATTGGCAATAACCACTCAAAAATAGACAAAATTAAATGAAATTGACATTAATATTTAACCTCGCTCAAATTGATCTAAATAAAAAATTGAAGGGTCGCTCTGAGAAGGTTTTGCCATACGGGAAACTTGTGCTTGCGTAGCACAACACGGCACAACATTTATTTTTTCGAAATTCTGATTTTCACGTCTGTTATGGAGTAGCACAAGCGAAGGACTACCGTAACAATTTTTCAATTTTTTCGAAACCTGTTAAAGTTATCGACTTCGGTTTAAAGGCACAAGTTAACACAAATGTACCACATTTCAGCACAATTTTCGATAATAAAAAATTCAAAAAGTGCTGGGCTAACTTCACACAGGTAACGCACAGGCGTGCAAAACGCATCGTCTGTCGAACATTTGTGCTATGTGAAAAAAACCCGCCTATCAAAATTACCATTACTCCTTATCAAACGCAAGATAACTATCGCGAAAAAGTAAAAAAAAAATTAAAAACTTACAACAAACGTTATCTATAACCGTAAGCGACACCCCGAAGTTCCCACCGCGTTATTAACTTCCGTCGCGAGAAAACAAACCGATCACCGTCTCACGAAGGAAAACTAGAGACTTCCGCCCGACCAGCATCAGGTACTCTGGACCAAGAGAAAAAGAGTCTCATTGTAAACTTTGATCCCAGCTCGTAAATTACAGCACCAGTGCCTTCTGTTCCGCTAACCCTGATTCCTCCTTTATTTTCTCCCCTCTTCCCTCTCTAGCTCAACTATTTCCCCATCTTTTCCTGCAAGATACCCAAAATCCTCGCCGAAAATCCCAAGTGGAGCATCCAATTTTCCGGGGATCAGACGTTATCCGGCACTTTAAGATTCGTGAGATTGAAATCGGCTACCGAGCCCGACCCGCGCAGCCTCCATACGATCTGCGATGCATCTTTCCTCGCAGTCCTACGCTGACGCTGCGCCTGACCGTAATCATAGACGCCGGACACCCATACGGACTATAAAGGCAAGTTTTCACGTGACTCTCGAGATTTGTCAGTAGCGTAAAATAGGGGTAGCGCAACTTGAGACAGGGGATGAAATTCGAAAAAGACATACGAAGCGCATGCGCCGTTATCAACAATGGAAGAGTCTGATAGCTCTTTGCCTCTACGTCGTATTTATGTAACGAAAATTCGTGGCGATTGGAGTCGCTAAGATTCAATTAAAAAAAAAATAAACGCTACGTCATGCGTGTATATACGTACACGCCATAGCGTATAAGGACACAGATAGTTAAAATAATAGCGTTACCATGCATTACGTGATTGCTGACAAGCATGTGTTAATTACTGCTTTACGGGATTTCGTCCTTTTTTTCTAATTTCCTTCCAATTACCTCGTTCCCACGGAAAGACAGGACGAGGGAGGAATTTCGACGAGCGATGACTTTGATTCGTCGGTGGAAACCGGATGGACTCGACTAAGCGTGAGATTTAAGTAGAGATTAGAAAATAAGTCAAAATATTCAAAGGAGGTTAGGAAATAACCCTGTCATATATATATACAGAGTTATTCATACCACTGCACTACCTGAAGATGTTTCTATCATAGAAATCAAATAGACAGGTATAACTTCAGATTGTCCGTTTGTAGTGAGTAACCCTGTGTATTTATTTTCTTGTACGAGTATATCTATACATCGGACGTACCTATCGACCAATTAGCAGAAATGAGATCAGACCCGTAGATTAACTACCAGCTTCCTCTGACGTTGCCTTGGTATTTTGTGTTTGTGTATATATATATTGTTTTATGTAGCGAATACATGTATAAATTACTTATAGTCTAAATGTTCACAAAGTAGCATTGCAAAGCAATAGTAAAGCTGCCTGGGAGAGAATCAATAAATTGATATATACAGATATACAGTTGGTATATTAATGTATAGTATAAATGATCCTGACGTCAAAAAAAAAGAGGGACGTCGAATCGTTTTGAATGGCTAATTAAGAGCTGCTTGATTAACCCTGACGTTCGATTATCGTACCTATCCTTACCTGACCCTGCTATAATTTTGCCCTAATAAGATTTTCTGGCCCAGCTACCCTGATTATCGTTAGCCTATATACCCCAGCTGTCGAAACTACCCAGCAACTTGTCATCCCTCCGTGTCACGAACACGTCCCAAGTTCAGCCTTCGATTTTTTAAATAAACAAACCACGTTACAGCATCATCTTAACCCCTTGGCAAATTAGGCCTCCGCCGTCAGCCACGTAAAACCCAGGAAAGAAAATTATTCCGACGAAAAAGCAGGTAAACACAATTTAGAGATAATTATGAAAATAAAAAAAATCATTGAGACACGGATAATAATCATGTGACTCTGTGCCGCGTATGCAAAGAGAATCTACGTATGAAAAAAATTTGGAAAGATGTTGACTATAATAATAAAAGCGACGCCGAAAATAATTGTATGACAAATAAAAGAAAACAGTCGTACCCATGTTTAGCGTTGCTAATGGACTGGTATTCGCGTTAGCAGCCAGCTACATAGCAGTGTATCAAACGAAGCAGACATTGGTCAGTTATTAGTCGGTGGTCATTCTGGCGATGAAGATTATAGTTTTTCAGCGTCAATTAAACTGTTTGACAGTCTGACCTTGGCGGTTTAATCCGTCACGAAAGCAAAGACTGGTTATAGATTCGCGAGAAGCAACAAGCGACGAAGATTCACAGCCGGCGTAGAGCGCATCTGGCGTTGCCATTTAAACCTGTCGTTGTTTTATTGCTCGTGACGTCAATGACGAGTTATCATTGCTATTTTATTGCCACTGTTTCTGCCCTCCTAGTCTATTTTCTATTGATCGACCCGAGACGAAGACAAACGAAAGCCGAACGTGACTTTCGACATCGCGTAAGATACGAGACGTGATATGCAAATGGTCCCGGGCCTGGCCTCCCGTTTTTCCCTGTCAACCCGAGCAGATATTTTTTTTCGTGTTTTCCCAACGAAGAACAACAGTTCGATTAGCAATATCGCGAAAGTGCGTTCACTGGTGTGACAAGTATTACTCGTGGCAATGGTGAGCTGTTCTGGCGCACGTGTTACCGTGAGCCATGTGTTTTCCTGACCCAGTCCTGGCCTCAACTGCATCGATTCTCTTCATCATGGCCGCCGTCATGCACGGGACGAGAACTCGTCGGGTTTCGTGACCAGATTTGCCGCTGACCTTTTATCCAGCACGAAGTACGTTTCCGTTCCCTTGATATATTCCTACGACCCGATTTCTCTGTTCGTTCCCTTCTGCCCCCTGAACGAATGCGTTTTCTGCTTTCGGTCGCGTGACTTCACTCACCGACCGTAGTTATACGGGTCACAGTTGCAATACGAGACGCGTGACGTTTTCGCTTTTTTGATTAACGTGATGGTAGGAAGTGAAATTTTTGGAAAAATTCATTATCGCTGCTGAAGATTATCGAAAATTTGTTTGCGAACGTATGACAGTGGAGAGAGGGGTTAATATTGTTTTTTTAATTGATCGGTGATATATGGGCGCCGGTTATCATATGTGACTTACAATCGAGACGATAACGGATTGGCCAGAGCCGAATCTAATCTGGTGCACAAAGAGGACGCCGTGACGTCACCGACGCCGGGATGTCAGTTTTTATTTTCAACGATGATGGACTCGAACGATAGACAGTGAGTAATTATTCTTTGGCAAAAAAAGTTCGACATTATTAAAATTAAATTCCTCAATTTAATCTCTTCGTTATATTTTACATTTACAAGTCCCCGAAACACGCGTGATCCAAAGCGTCCTATTTCCGCTATCAAAATTCGTAATTACAAAAAAAATTTCCAAAAAACAAAATTAACAAGGTGCATATCCACCAAGACCATTCTCTCGCTCGCCCTATCAATATCAAGAAAAATTATCACGCGAAATCCTGTAATTTTCAAGCGACACAGCGAACCATCGCGCACGCATGCACACAAGCACAGATGGTCAAAAGAAACTGTACAACCACCCATAAAAGTCGTCGAACGCGCGAATCGCTTTCATGAATATTGATCGAGCGTCCAAAAATAATATGTGTTCCAAGTACATCAGCATGGGATCGATGCACTCTCTGGTAAGATCGCCATCTTAACGATCATGACAACATTATTAATATGTATAAGAAAGCCAAGCCCTCCCTTACCCCCCATAAGGTCGTGTCGAAAATATAATCGTTTCCTCATCCGCCTCCTCCCTCCGCCTCAATTAACCCCCCACCACCCTTCTGCAATTGAAAAAGAAAAAGATTCATAACCCTCCCACCTAAAAATTCTGTCTGGCTCTTCCTGACCAATTTTTTTCCAGCACGGACTGTACCGGTCGTCCCGTAACGTCTGTTGCAAAACGCGTGGGCAATCTCTGAATGAAAAGCTGGACAGCTTTGAAGAGTCCGAGCGTACCACTCTGTGCACGTCTACAGTGGATGCTGCATTCATGGCGGAATGCAACAAAGAGACCCATGCCAGCAACCCACACAGACGTAGACGGCTTGCTAGGTAACTAAGAAGTTAGGGTAGGTACGTAGAGAGCGGCTATCAGGTGACTCGTAAGTTTCAGGTAAAGCCAACGATTCCCGTACGAGCTGAGATAAAGTTCAATAACACAAAAGAGTCCGTGCAATGGCCTTCGAGTCGAAGAGGTAAATTTACGTTATCATAAAAAAGCTATCAATTTAAAAAAAATACATTAATCGAATCGTCTTCAGTATAACGACAGATAAAAAGTAGAAGCGTTCGACTAGTGACGTAAAATTTTTTTGAAAATTAAATTACACGATCGTTACGCGCTAATAGACGCGTCTGTCCATATGACTGTCAATTTCTACACGGAGGACCATGCTCAAATGTCAAAGTTCAATGACGATCCAACCACGTGTATCCAGGAATCCGCGAATTCCTCGCGGTGTTTGCCTTTTAGTCTAGCGAGAGTGGAAAAGTGTGGAAAGTCATTGGCCAAGTTGCCGTGGCGAATTAATTCGCTTCTCGCTCGAGAGAGTCTTTTCCATACGGAAAAGATGGCGATATATATAATATTAAAAAATGTCTAGAAAAATACATCTAACCTAACCTACGCAGGATCCACTATTCACGTGAATGCATTTTAAAGAAGACGGAATATATATATATATCTTTTTATACCTGAGCCGCATTCTCTCCCAACTCCCATGCGCGCGAGTCATACAAGTCCCAAGTCTTCTTGCTCGAGCAACCAAGAACGACTCCGTGCAATAATCCATCGAGTTGTCATGCGGTTGATAAATAAAATTAATACGTCATATGATTAACGAATAATTCGCCGTGATCGATTATCAGTCAATAGCTATTATCGGACACCCGTTAATACGTAGTATATTAATAATAATTTTTAAAATCAACTTTCAAATTCGCACTGCGTCGCCACGTCACAGACCATTGGAAACTCGTCCTAAGGGCATGTCCCGTTCACAGGACGATTTACCAAACGATTTGCTACTGTACGAAACGTTTCGCAAAACCTCCTTAAGGCTTTCGTTTCACTTTCATGAACGCGTCCGACGCTCCGAAGAGGGAAAGGCATGCGAGGTAGCTAATTTCTCGAAATAGGTATAACCGTTAATAATCGCGTGCACTTGAAAATTCATTCTGTCGACATGGCACGACACACGTGTCACGCATGTTCGTATGTACGTATTAAATTTTTCTTTTGGATTACTTTAGCCAATCTTAAGGTTGGGTTAGGTCGTGACGTTACGTTATGTCATGTTACGTTGGTTCTTTAGCTTTACGAGGTCTTCCTGTCTTATTTGTATATGCATGTCTGTTCGACGTAAGTTCAAAGGTAACTTCAACTAAGCATGAATAGGCTTGGGGATCAAAGATCACGTTTCGTGAGTTAATCGTGCGTATATATATGTATATGACAAATTCGCCTATGGGCGACTATTTGAAATTTTGAAACATATGCGTTTGTATGTTTCAAATTGGTTGTAGTGGATGTTACCATTTTTTGATTGATTATTATTATTTTTATCTTTTAGTGCACTATGCAGTCAAGTTTATGTGAAATTTGGATATTGAAATTTTTGTACTTCGAACAGGGTTCGTGACGTAAACAAGGTCCACGTGGTCAAACTGTCAAAATGTGTTTACATATTTACAATTGATGTACTGCATTTTGCAATTTTGCGAGTGATCGTCATTAGATTTGCTATTTGTGGGTTTATTGGTAGAGTGTGCTATGTCAGATTTGGATACTGAAAATTGACAACTTTGAACTTTACGGCTATGTCGGTTTCTGGCGTAAACAAAGTACACGTGGTTCCGCTGTCAGGATAGGTTAGGTACCTGTTTACACTGTCACCCACTGAGCGTATCGTGCCTCGTAAATCACAGGAGTGATAAGGAGCTAATTTACATTAGAATTCTCGCGAGGATGTCTCTGTACTGTCTGCAACGTGTTGGAAGAGATTTACAAAATTTTCCAATCGCCGTTTTGACTCTACGAAATATACGAGGCAAATCTATACGACAATAACAATCAGCTGTTTCCTGCTCGAGTGATCTGTCCTTGTTGGTAAGATCAACGAGACGTATCGAGCCCAATGAAAATTCAATTATTATCATTAGTACAGTCAGGATAAAAACCGTGCGAAAATAAATGCCAATGACAAATAGTCTGCGCGAACTTATTTAGCGCGACACACATAACCGATAACCCGTTAAAAATCGTACCGTAGCCCTAACGAAATTTTTCGCGTGATTTAAAAAAAAATTGAATATGTCCACCATAACTCTAGAGTCTAATTAAACACAAAAATACGTGTATCATTAAATTTTCTCACACGACTGTACCTTCTTTCGATGCAAAATTCAATACAAAATCGTCCCACGCTTAAAGCCTACGTAAATCATGTAAACGTAAACACATCCGCAGGATCGAGGTCGTTAAAAAAATTTTACCTCCATTTTTCCTCGACATATAACAAAATTTCTTCTCGATAAAAAAAATCAATTTTCATTCTTTCCAGTAATGGCTCACCCTGTGCGGTGCTCTAAGAAGCCGATGAACAGCCGCAAGTTGGTTGATCAGCGGCAAGGTCGCACTGAACGTGTGCACTGGAGGTCTTGGCGGTTCCGGATAAGAGCTGGCATAAGCGAACGGATCCACGTCGTTGAGATATTGAACTCTACACGTGAGGGACATGTTTGGTCCGTTTGAAAATCTCTGGAAATTACGTCGTTCGCCGTTTTTAATTGGCGTGGCGCTGCGAGCGCGAATACCACTTGTTGATCGTTAGCAGCGTATCGCGCGGTGTGAAAACAAATTTGCGTTGCAGGGTAAATTTAAAAAAAAATATTTTTAACTTTTTGAGTCTTGGGTTTTACCAAATCTTTGTTTTCTTAAAAAAAAATTATAGCACTTTTTAACTTATGACGACACCGGCGCACTGCGGTCGAAAACCGAACCTCGCGTAACGCTTATGGGTTTCTAAAACTGTACGAACGTCGCGACGCTGGCGTCAAGGTTCTTCGATGTTGTATTCGAACCGGTTCACTGGACGATTCACTGTTTTATATTCTCGCGGGACCTTCTACAGTCACTTGACTTCCAGGACTGGTTAGCGGGATGGATACAACATTGGTACGTGGATCTTTCCTGGATCCTAACCTATTAGTATTGGATCGATATTTACGATAGGATCAATAATTCGCGATATCACCATTATCAAAGATAACTACGTGTTAACTTTTATCTCAAGAGACTTCGCTTCGTATAACAAATTATATAGACAGTACAAAAAACTAATCCAAATCCCAAAATAGAAATATTGAAAATTTCAAAACACAGTGAATGCTATGAAAAAAAAATCTAAATACCGATCCAAAATTTCTAGACAATATCGCGCACCACCTTTTTACCAAAGTACAAAATTCACCGGATCAAATATAAAAAAATCCAAATCCCCAAACCCCTGCTAGGCCTCAAAAAACCACCATTTATAAATTATCACCAGGAGGCCTCATCCTCGTAAAAAAAATTACCACAATATTCGTATTATTCTTGCGCGGTTGCGACCTCCCGCAGAAAGAAGGTGGGAGGAAATGAGTGAAAACAAGTTCGCGAAATTCCACGAAACAAAAAGTTCAAAGAGATTTCGCGAGATGAACCAAATTCCCAAGTTTAGGAGGGGTAAAAAAATAATTCCCACTTACCCTCCCCCACGAAAAGAAGTATAAAAAAGAATTTAAAAAAAAAACAAATTTCATTCCATCTTCATTCTTCGGAACTCTTTACTATCAATTTTAACTCCGTTCTCTCGTTCCCATAGCTACACGTTCGGCTCCGCTTCGTGCAGTCTCGTCCAAACCGAACGGAACGCAGCAACGGCAGCGAGAGACACACCGCAGGTAAAAAGAAACGGACAAGAAAAATGGCTCCTGGTAGGAAGGTAGGAAGGTAGGAAGGTAGATAGGTAGGTACGAAGGTACGAAGGTACCTGATGGTTGCCTATACGGTGCACGAGTATATATTCATCCCAATGGTTAGTTCCGGTCAGAGACACCTTGCCAAGACGCTACCGGCACCCGGATGATGATAATAATAATGACCACAGTGATAATAATAAGAAGAAAAATTTAGGACTGAAGCAAGTGACTGTAAAATGGGTCTTGCGAGTTTATTGAGTATATATTATTTCTTTATAGAATTATGTATATACACTATATATATATATTTACGTATGTATTATATACATTGTATCCTGTGTATATATTGTGTATGGATGTGCGTGTGTATATATATACAGTGTATATATACGTTATTTACTCGCTTTTAACTGATGACGGTATTAGCCTTCGATTTTTGGAGTCTGCGCGAGGAAACTCACCGCTTCACGTAAACACGGGAACGCAAGTATGCTTGGGACGCCAGGCGTCCCGACGCTCGCGATTTAACAGCAACACTGCACAGACTTTTATAGGATTCGTTTAGTTTACTTGAGACGCGCGAGAGAGATTGGCGACTGCTGCGCGTAGAAAAAAAAATATTGCGAGCGGCCCGCAACGTGCCTAACCTCGCGAGCGGCCGCCGCGACACTGAATCGCACGGACACCTGTCGGCTGTAGCGACCGACGCGACGCCTAGCGGATGGAGTCCCTTTCAACAATACCAGTCCACGTTACAATGCGACGCCTTTGCTTGGCTCGGTGATACGATTAGATGGGATTTTCTTGAAAACTTTTTACTGAGAACCCTGTAGCTATGCGTTTCGGTTTTAGGGAAATATTAGAAATATATATTTGGAAAATTTTTTGGATTTCTTAATTTCCTTTATTTCTTATGTTCATTTGATTTGTATACTCGTCGGTGAACTTATCACTAACGAGACACTTGTCCAATTATTGATTTTTAACGTCGCTAAACAAGTTGGATGGAATTTCTAAAAATATATTTTATTTTACTTCGGTGCTTAGCGCGAACGTAAAATTAGTATTTAATGATATGCCTCGAGGGAATTTCAGTGGAGTTTCAGTGAAGTATGCTATTGAAATTGAATGGAAATTCAAATGTTATTTCACATTGTTTTCCTCGATGATCGAAATCGTCTGAATATATTTTTCGATCATTTTACCTCGATCGTCATTATTCCTGACAGTATAATTACTTAAATGACTGTCCGATAAGTGGTTTACGGTATATACCAGCATTGTCGAATATTATTCGTAACGTGAAGAAGTTTAATAAATAAAACAACTCCACGTTCCTCGACACGCTCCATTTCCAATTAGCCATAAATATTCCATATTTCTAAAAAAAAATGTTGAATTTCTTTACAAGTCGTTCTAAGCGAATGCCTGTCAAGCGCAAATTGATCCAATTCACCCTATTGGTGAATTCCGAAATTCTCATTTTCTACAGCCAAACCCCCCTCCCCCTAAAACGTTACAATATTTCCATATCACTGTTATCATTAAAGCCAAAAAAAGTCTCACCGTTCTTCTCTAGGGGACTGTTATTTAGTATTTTTAAGAATCCCCCACCCGCAGCTAGGGGATGTAATTGCGCGGTGAAAAAATAATCAGCTACTTCCTCACGTAGGTACTTTCGCGGGGTTGAATAGGCATGACACACATGACGATATCATTCCATGAGTACGTGTACACGTGAGTATATTGCGTCCTCGAGTCACGATTTGTCCCCCACGATAAAAATGGAATAAAAAGGGGATGAAATCGCGTATAGAGTCTCCAAAGTGGAAGGGAGAGGACTGCGATACGAGATGAGAGCAGATGAAACGGAGCTAGCTGAAAAAATGTCTACCGGGTGTCGTCAAACTTTTCGTGCCCTTGTAAGAAGGGGGTGTAGACTTTTGCGAGGTTAATAAAACAAACAAATAATAAAATTCACCCTCGCGGACTTTTAATGAATTCACAAAACTTCAAGAGCATCATCCCCTCTCTGTCCCTTCACTTCGAATATGTTATATCTATACTGTTATTATGATCCAGAGTAAAAAGTCATGAAGGGGTCCAAGGGACGGCCCAGAAGGTTCCTTTGTGCCTGAGTCAATGACGCGTGTGGAAGAAGGGAAAAGAAAAGGAAAAGAGAGAATGATACTAGAAGGACCAAAGGGCTGTTTCGCACCGTCCCCTATATAAAACAATAATACCCCATTTCCTTTCTGCTCTTCCGACGCTTCAATTCTGTCCTTTATCCCATCCCTTGTTTCGCCGTTAACATTGCCATCTATGCTCTACCGACAGTACCAGAGTTGCGTTTCAGTACGAATCTCTATATCCTTTCATCGAGATTCTCCCTCTCATACCCCAATCCCTAAACATCTTTTGTTCTCACGTTTCCATGTACAATCCGGTAGTCTCATGCATGCTAGAATCAAGAGTCGAGTGTGCTCGTCCGAAAGCACTCGAATCACGAATAGTGTAAAGGGAAAAAAAGATTGGGGAACTTGCCAACACATTTTTCAACGCAGAGGGTAGTTTTTTTGTAATCAAGTAAACTGTGACTACGGTCATGATCCACGTAACGAATGGGAAAAAACTCAGTAGTGTCGCCATTTTGTTTTGGCATGGAATTTTTTTTATAAATTATTATAATTTTTTTATTGACTCACCGGAATGTAACCATCTGGTTGCGATCTCTCGTGGTTCCTGATAAAAACAAAATTCGAGGGTTAATTTTTCGATTTTTATTTTTCAGTTGGCTGATGGATAAAACAAAATTTACGTGGTAACGACGTACCTGTTTCTACGTTGAATTATTGGCGTCTTAGGGGTGCTGTCGTGGATGATAACCTGGGTGGCGTCTATTTCCTCGCACTCGGAACTTTCGTCCGAGGATGATTCTGGGGACAAAAGAGACTTTTTTTTGATTGAATCAAAATTGGGGATTATCGTTAGTATTTTTACGGATACGTTCGAGAGATTTTGAAAATTTGACAAAAATATTTGCTGTATGCAGTAACACAATGGACTGCTCTGTGAATGGAAATACATTTGGCGAAATGGCTGACCGACATTTCTAATGGAAGTCACGTTGGATTATTCGCAGCTGGCATATATACATTCTGGATCCAAAACTCGTTCTTTGTTATCGTCTATTTTACGAAATACTTTCATGCCCTCTGAGATACGTTCACAATAACATTTCCCCACCCTTGCGCCTATACAGATTCCGAGAAAGGCATTGAAACCTTCCCTAATCTCATAAGGGAGGGAAAAAATCCATTGAATTTGATGGGAGAACTGGCATCATATATGCTACCCCATAATAAGGGTAGATTGTGTATGACACAATACCGATAGAGTAAATGGTCCTTAATTCCCCAAAGAATCATCCCCTTAAGAAAAAAAATCTATAACGACCCACAAGGAACGATCAGTCTCGTTATCGCGTAGGAGAATGAATTAAAAAATAATAAGTTTTACTTACCCTCAACAATTTCCTGCTTACGGACAAGCGACATGACAGGACTGTGGGCTGAAGCCAAACTGTCACCAAGAAGATCGTCGATATTTGTGTGATTGCCAATAAACAGTGGTAAGGTTGAGGGTCGCCTTCTTGGGGGTGATCTTCTGATTGTTTGATTTGGCTGTACGTTGTCGTAGGGTGAATCCCGGCCGTAATTGTCAGGAGGGTCCGGAGGATTTTCAACCTGAAGAGAATAGTGAATGTATACTGAGGTTACGTCGGATTAGTATGTACAGTAGGGAGTAAAACGGAAATAGGATTCTTACCCCTTCGGGACTGGCACGATCTCCAAGTGGTTCTTCCGGGGGCGGTGGTGGGGGAAATTCGATCGGAAATCGCGATAGACTTCGTTTCATTCGAAATTCCCCAGATTGAGGAACGTTTGCGCCGATCTCGAGTCTCTCGAGCGATTCTGAGGAATCGGAATTGCTTTTGGACAATTCCGTTGATATTTTTTCAACCCCTTCGCGCACGTTGGAGCTACTGTCCATCCACCACGGTTTTTCGCCGGAATCGATATGACGAATCTTGTGGAGGGTTGCTCTCGAGTATTCTGTTTCAACTTCGTCAAATTTGACAGGTTCATTATTTTCTGTTGGTATCGCTGCTGTTATCGTTGTTGCTGGTGGGGATAGTACTTCGACACCCTCTGGTACGTTTTCGGGATCATCACTCATCCACCAGGCCCTTTCGCCCGATTGTTGATGTTTCAGTCTATTTTTTTTCTCAGATTTCGTACTACTTCGATTCGAATTTTTTTTCGACGACGACGAACTTGAATTCGACTCTTTCCGTGGCTCTTCGGGAATGTTCTCGTTGGCGTCCAACCACCAAGCTCTTTCGCCTGACTCCTGCCGCCATACTTTGAACTTGAATTTACCTAAAAACGAAAAAATTAGATTAAAATAATTATCGAAAAATACAAATTGAGTTAGGACTCGAGTTTGAAATTAAAACAAATTTTACCGTCATCAGGCAGCACTGTACTGATGGTCGTGTCCTGGGTGATGTCATCATTCGATATGCTACCCTTGATGATACCTTCAGGAACGTTTTCAGGATTCGAATCCATCCACCAGGCTTTCTCACCGGAAGACTGATGCTTTATCTTATTGCTCTTCCGCTTCTCACTCTTGTCCGAGTTGGTGAAACTCAGACTCTTCGACAGACTTTGGGTAATTGACTTGGACAATGATTGACCTGATTTCTTTGGAGGTTCGGTTGTCTCGTCAGTTGACTCAAGCCATCCTGATCTTGACTCTGTAGACTCCTGCTGCTTTGTTTTGAACAGGTTGGTCACCGGTGCCAATGCTCTCATTAGGAATGATTTGGCTTCCTCAGTTTTTCCTGAACGGTCGCTACGTGATCTTGGGCTCGAAGGTGGTCTAGGTGGCTTGTCAATATTCATTGATAATTCATCAGTGGATGATGCCAGGACACTGGTCCTGGAAGATCCAGCGCTGATCTTCCCTCGCTTATCGTGAAGTGGAGAATTTGAAGTACGTCTTCTATGTCGCCTGGACCCTGGCCTCTGAGCTTGTTCATCGTCATCGCTACTAGTGGAACTACTCGAACTAGAGTCGCTGCTATCCGACGACGAACTAGGTGTCCTAGATAATTGTTTCTTCCTAGACGGTGAACCGGAAACGCTCCTAGACTTCTTCGGATCCAACCTCAAAACCGATGGACTCTTTCTACGAGGTGGTGAGTCCATTTTGTTCGAGAGCGTTTTTGAAATACCAGATGGTACTTTCAATTTTGAGATTGAATGATTCGATTTTATGGAACCTGATGATCCGGATGACGCTACCTGTATTAAAGGTTCTGAATTCGCTTCCGATTGTGAATCTTGTGAACTTACAGAGACACTTCTTTGACTCTTTCCATGCTTCCGGTCTAACTTCGTTCTTGTACCGTCACCATTGTCCATGTTGAGCGCAGATTTACGAAAGTCCTTGTTCACGTACTTTCCCGTATTACCGCTCTTCAACATGGAGTTACTGTCGCTTTTCGGCACCGGCGGTTTTCCACGCGCACCACCGTCCGGCGACGTTCCTTGCCTCATGTTTACTGAAGTCCCTGAAGTGGCACAACACTTTCCAAGTGACGTTGGCGTCGGGGCGCTCTTTATTTTCGTACTTGGATTCGTCATCGAACTGGCCGACGACGATTTGGATCTGTTACTTGGCACGGCAACAGAACCATCTGACGAATCCGTACGCGATATCTGACGTGTTAAATTCTTACCTGAATTATTTCGCGATATCGATTTTGCTCCTTGCGACGAATTACTGTCAGATCTTTGTAGAGAATCTTTCCTAGGTATTGAACTTTCTCGCTTTTGCGAAGTGTCGCGTCTTTGACAGACTTCCGGTACCTCGTCGACTCGGGTCGAACTTGAACTATCGGACTTTGGGGTAGAGCCTCTTCTTTGACATGTTTCCGGAAGTCTCCCGGAGAATTCACCTTTGGAGGATGACCTTGACAACTTCACTTCACTCTTTGGCGAAGCCCTACCAAGTCTTGGTATCGAGCCTCTTCTCTGACTATTGTCATCCGCTTCCTGTCTACCAGGCAAATGACTCTTGCCGTTTGTCTTTGGTATGAAGTTTTGTTGTGCACCGGGTGACACTTCACGGCTATCACAATTAGGACTAGAATTGAGTTCCGTAGTTACATCAGTCTTCGTGACACTGCACGGACATTGGTCGCTACTTTGTACTTTGCCACTTTGATCATTTTGTACTTTTGAAGTTGCAACAACTTCCTGACTCAAACCAGGAGACATTTTCGAAGTTGTTTCGACTCTCGATAAAGTGGGACTCTCGTTAGAACGAGAGTACCCAAAACCAACTCGGCTAGATGTGGATGAAGTATTATTACTCGAATTGTAACCGCGAGAACAGTACGCAGCGCCGCCTGGTGTGTATTTGTCCAAATACGAAGTCCAAGGACTAGCAGCGACCCTAGCGCTACTTCCGTATCTTGAGTATCTTGCTGTATCGTCCATTCGGTCAGATTGAATTTCCTCGTCCTTTGTTTCCGGTTTATTTCGTGACCTGGTGACCTCTTTCTGTAAGACCCTGGCAGTGTCGGCGCGACGCGTCCTAACGTAGGTCGAGGACGCCGGTGGCGTCGGTGAGGTACCGCGCGTTACAACTGTCACCGTCACAAATTCTTCAACTTTATCATCAACTTCCTCATCATCCTCGTCCTCGTTATCAGAAGCTGTCTCAACCTTTGACTCCGCTTCTTCACTTTTTCGCATGGACTCGTTACGAGTGTCCTTTTCAGTCTTCGTGGAAGTTCGTGCATCTTCGTCAGCGCACGAAGTGATAATAACTGGTTTATTTGTTGACGATCGAAATCTATCTGAACCCGAATAACTTATAGCAGTAGGTGTACGATCGGTATTACTTCTAGCAGATAAAGTGCTGTATCTAGAAGCGGCGCTTCCGTATCTTGAAGAAACTGGGTTTGAGATGGGTTCCGGTACGGCTGAAAAAAAGTTGGTAACAATTCTATAATGATATTAATTTATATTTGAAAATATAGCTCATACCAAATTGATAACAATTTATACTCACAGGTCCCTGCTCGACTGTAAGATGGCGTTCTGGAATACATTCTAGAAGAACTGGTCTTCCCACTGGAGACTTCCGGGCTAGGCTCACGAGAACTTCGACCGGAAATCGGGCGTAATCCTCTATAAGAAACAGGAGGATGTTCGCTCCTCTCTTTTTTTTCATTACGTACGTCACTTCCGTAACTTCTACTAAGACCGGAACCAGGGTAAGTACTTGAACCATATCGTGAGATGATTTCCGGTTCGCGGCTTTTCTCGCGCGAAGAATCCCGACTGTACTTATCAAGAAGGGAGGATGACCTATCGTTCGATTTACTGGTATCGCGATAAGAATATTTTTCCAGAAGCGACGACCTACTTCCGGACAAAGGACTCTTCGATCTCAGATCTTCGGATGACGTCCTTCCGGTATGCAGTCTAGTTTTCTCTGGTTCTTTGGCACCTACGATAAGTACAATTTTATGCATCTTAATTAATTATAACTATCAACTTTAATGTACCTACTACTCACTGGAATACTTGTAAGTGGTCGAAGACTTTTCATCTAACTTGCTCCTGTCTCCTTTGTTATAGGCGGATCCATAAGTGGCGACGTTTCTATCCTTCGCAGCGACTCGATTAGCGCTCGAGCCAACGCTGGAGTAACTTCTGTAACTTGGTACACCACTTCCGCTTCCGGTATTGCGACTAAAATTTGATGTACTTACGCCAACTACAGTCCTGGGTCTGTAGCTCGTGTCATTCTACGAATTGAAATTTCGCCCAATTGTATTACTAGACTTATATGTACATACATATTATACGTTATTCTGGATGTAATTTAGGAGATTATTGAAGAAGATCTTGACCTATTCTCAAAGTTACGATGGACCATACGTCTTCGCTGAATATATCTTCTTCTCTCTACCTCGTCTTACACGTATTTTTGAATTTAGATAATATGATGCATGAATGATAATATTTTTCTCGACGATTCTGTCATTCGTTTTTCGAAAGTCATGATACTTGAATGAAATGAAAATCAATTCTTTGTTTGACGTGACTTCACTTTTTGGGGAACTTTGTATGTTCGAATTAAAAATATGTACTGTAAAAAGTTAAATGCTCGTAATGAAAATTTTGCTTGTTGGTTAATGAAATTTTGGAGAATGACCAATTTTTTATTGCATTTCACAACCCTTTGCTTCCGGGTCTCGAATTTATGTCGACAGAGTCACAAATGAATTCTTGTCCTTTGGCGACGACTGGGCACGTGTGATAGCGTGCCAAGTGGCGAAGATCGTTAGAGAAATCATTTACTGCTACGTGAATCAACTCAATGATAATAAATGATCCGAGTAAGTAGCGATAAGCAATGTTGTTTTAGGACATCAATTTTTTGTTATTATTACACTTTTCAAAATTGTCATAAAATTGTCAAAACCAACCTGTGTGGATGAATCGGATTTCGTCGAGCTGTATGAATTTTCACGTTCGCGTTTGCTCCATGGCACCTGAAACACGGTTCAAAGTTCACGATTAAAAAATGTGCAGCCGCCAGTACAGTCGTGATGAAAAAGAAAAATTCTAAAATCTTATCGGACGCCTAGCTTGCTATTGTAGCCAGCAGAGTCTGAAATGTCCTGAATGAAAATGTCATTGTCGCGCAAGTAGAACATAAAGGTAGGTTCTTATGGTACAAGCATGCTGAGAATAAAACATAAATCCAGAAATGCATTGCACTGGATATGCATTGAGAGCTGTAAAACTGTGAGAGCGCATCTTAAATTTCCGAATGTTCTGTTAGGGTATGAAAAAAATTACAAAGAATTCGAAAATTGATATTGAAACATATATTAAGAAGTCTGACCACAATATAATGTAAATTAAAAAAAAAAGAATTTGATTATACATTGAATATTTTCAATCGATTGAGGAATTTTCGTTTTATTTGATCGAAAGAATTCGATAATTATTCAATATTAAATTTATTCATGCAGCTTATACATTCAAATGCAGTTGACTATGTGAACGTGTCGTGTTTTCATATTTTTGAAAGACTTTTAACAGTTATGTTAAATTGTAAAAGAAATTTCTATTATTTTTTAGCCAACATTACGCAAGTCAGTGACATATAGCGTCGCGACAAATGGCGTCGCTATGTGAAAAAAAAGAGACGACAATAAAATGATAATCCGTTTAATTAACATAAAGTTTGGCAAGTTGCCGTTGGACGAAAATAGTCGACCTGCCCGAGAGTAATAACCTTTCTGTTTCTCTGGTACATGCTATACCGGGTGGCATCGATAAAAAGGAGCTTTTCAACTACCGTTATAAAATGACACGAGATCGTCGAATGTTATTGACCACAACGAGACTATCACGAGTTATTAAAATGACTGAAGTCACTATTAGGTATACTGCATGTCCTTGCAAGACCGCATTTGATTAGAACAGTTAAATTCCTTATAAAGAAATAAAATAATATGTATTTAAGCATTTTTCACTTTGGAAATCAGAATCATGAGATATCTGATAACAAAGATTCCACCAAAGATCCATATATAGTTGCTTATCGAACACCCAGTATACTTATTCATATTTCGATGTATTTCTTCAGCACTTTACGGAAAACACGTGTTACTATTCCTATATCCACTGAAATGAAATACATCTGTATTTATGACGTCAACCATCTGACGTCACGGAACGAACCGTCTCTTGATTTACGAGTTTCGCTGCAGACAAGTCGTGAAAGTAGGTATTTTCTTTTTATTATTTTTTTGTTTTTTATTTCTGACGGACCAACTCCCTTAAATGATCCCCTAAAGGATCATTCTTTACGCTCATGGATAATAGAATTAGGGTAACCACCCCGCATGAAGACCACCAAAGTGGCAATTTTTAGGGACGGGAGCGAAATAATGTACCGGAAATGATAAGTTCAAGCATATCCCAGCAATTTGACTATGTATTTCCTGAAATTTGAAAACAGACAAATTTTCATTATTCGACTAATATGCTCGTCCAATTCAAAATCTTACTGGCGTTATATATATTGACTGTGGTCATAAATAGAAAATTCGATTCTAAGGACTGTGTTGTAGTACATTGACCAGGTCTCGAATACACCTAAACTATTTTGGCAGCATCACAAGGCACGTGCTCGTGCTTACGTCAAAGATTGCGAAAAGCCAAATGAAAATGCTATCAAATACAATAAACAGTATTTTAGTATCAAAAAAATCTTGGTAACTCGTATAAAAAAATTCTTCACAATCTTCAAAAACATATCAAATAAAAATCGAAAAACATCCAAACGACAGCCAACCGTAAGAGCTCCTGAAGAACAAAACGAAAGTCATTTTTGAAATAGACCAAAATCAAATTTTCAAAATAAAACCCATTAAACACGCTCAATACAGAAACTCCATATCAGACCGGAAGTCACTTATAGAAATATCTATTTCATTCATTCCTACCTAACCTATCCGATTTTCTGCGAAAAGTTTGATACCAATACTCCAGGGATCAGGAAGCCAAATGGATTTCGGGAAAATGTAGCGGAAGTGACGAAGGAGTAAAAATAAAAAATGAAAGAAAAAACGATGATAACATACAAACATAAAAAAAAATTGAAAAACGTAAAGCTACTCAATTTCAAGATTTATCCAAGTCCTATGACCGCCAGCAAATCTGTCAACTCGACTGGTATGGCTGCCTGGCGTAACCTCTCAACGCGTCGGGACGCCATCTGCCCCAAGAGAGCCCATGCCTTCTATATTGAAACTAACTCAACCTGCAAATCTTTCGATATTGCTTTATAGCCCATAAAAATGGCTGTTTACTGCTGTGGATAGATTGGCCCAGTCCTGCCAACTTCCTATGGCTGCTCCTTCGCTGCCAGTACATTTTTTTTCCTTCGTCCCCTCATACCGCCAAACCCACTCAAGGCAAACTTTTATTTTCAGCAACTCAGCAAATCGATCAACAAACGATCACTCATCAATTTCTGGGATCGATCGTAGTAACCTCCCTTAAAGATACGCATTATAATCTGACAACCTGTAATTTATACGTATTTATTTCAGTTTGGTAGACTCTGCGAAATATATATATCCTTTACGATAACAATATTAATAACGTATACGAGTAAAAATAATTGATTTGATATTTCTCCCAAACGCAACACTAGGGTAAGTACGAAATGTGACTAATAAATTTATTAGTGAAAAAGAAAATTTGTTAAATCAGCTTAAAAACTTTTGGCGTATTGAAGCAAATTAAGGAGTCAATTATATCCAACACTGTTGTCATGGACTGATAAGGATGTGGGCGTGTGACGTGCACTGATATTACGAGGGGTGATTAATTGAAGAGTGTCAACTCGATTTAACCTCCGTCGACATGCTGCATTATTATAATTTATATCGCCACGGTGACTGTCAGCCATCATGAAACTTAGTGGACTCGCACGATCGTTAGTATCAATCGTCGACTTAGGATGAGAGAAAATAATTTTTTAATTTATATATGTAATAAAATTTACTTCGACCACCCGCTATATGATGTTGCTTAACACGAGTGTCATTGTTATTAGCTACTTTTAAACCTCATTGCTGCTGCACAAATTTTTCGATTTAATCAATTTGTTATTATGATCGTAAAATGGTCCAACTGACTTAGCTGATGGCTACGGGTGTTACGATCTGGACCAAAGATGCTGATTTCTTTTAACAATAATATTTCTTAAGGGATCCCAGTAATAATTGAAGGGGTTCCCATAGAATGAAATGTGAA
Organism: Trachelus troglodyta; assembly: GCA_030142635.1. Taxonomy (NCBI): domain Eukaryota; kingdom Metazoa; phylum Arthropoda; class Insecta; order Hymenoptera; family Cephidae; genus Trachelus; species Trachelus troglodyta. Next base: position 27,020 of record JARQTJ010000096.1, on the reverse strand, counting down.
TGTTGAATTTACAAGAAAAAAATATTTTTTTGGCTACTGACCAGCCTGAAATTATGAGGGGTTGATTTTTATATTTATCGAAACCGATAGAAAGTAGGGTTTGGAGAGGGAAAATCAGAGATTGTAAGTAATGGGAATCGGAAATTTTTTAAAAATTCGGTCAAATAAGGATTTTTGGAATTAACCATCACCGGGTTAGGTTATGGTATCCTAGGATAAGGATAAGGAATTTATGGGGATGATGATTTGAAAGTAGCACGCGTGACGTGACAGAGTGCTTTTTACGAGCAGATATTAAAAAGAAGGAAAGTTTCAAAAAAAAATGGCAGAGGAAAGAATAAGGTGGAACGAGCATAAAATGTTGAGCTTGAGAACAAAGGAAATGGGGAAATTCTAATCGGTTAGTTGAACATGGCTATGATGTTGGCAGTATTGATTTATTCCGATGAATCATATTTCCTTCTGGATATAAAATATTCGGAATAGTTACCAGTAATAAGGTATATAATTTTGTATATGTATATTTTTCTACTGTATCCACTCTTTATTTATGCATTCCTTTGTTTTTAGCTATCCAGAGCCGATCTCAAGGAATCTTTGAATGTGGAAACAAAGTTGGGTATTCCCTTTACGACTCCTCTTGCTTTCTCGACCTTCTTAAACTTGAGTCTCCCGCCGTCTCCCATGGCGCGGCTGTTTCATTAAAGGTAACGAACCGTAGCTTCGCCTTTTATTAACTCCATAGACTCTCAGGGTTGAGATTCTACAGGGACTTTCGGCGACTGTATATTTATATATACGTATGTAGTTCTTGAGAATCTACTAGTATATATATAGGTAAAATTCTTGAATCCCTTGAAATCACAGTCATAAATTTATATTGAAGTTGATTTATATAGGGTGACGACAAAAAAAATGACTGGCACAAATTATGATGACTTCAGGCGAATCCTGTCACAGGATAATGTCAACAAACAGCTACGTCCGAGGCGTCGTCATAGGTTAGGTTAGGTCATAGACTCAGGAGCCTTCAGTAACTTCTTCACCACCGTATGGAACAATTAATTAAAGTGATACTGAAAGCATTATTTAATACTCCTTTTTAAAAAAGGGGCAGAAGTGAACTTAGTGTCTTGATTCGCATCGATTTTTTGGTAAGAATACAAAATTTTTATCTATTATTAATAATTTTGATTTTTGTGAAAGTCGATGGATTTTTTATTATATTTATTTATTTATGCTGTTGATCTTTGAGAACGCTTTACCCGGGTCTATTGTTTTTTTTTCGGCATAAACCGAAATTATGCCGTTGTCACTATCGTATCTACCAACCTATTACAAACAGCCAGAGTTATTTTACGTTCAGCAGATTGGCCATCTGCCAAGCTTGTTCCACGTATTCGCAATAGGAACATATAGAAAGCAATGTAGACCTTGTGGATAAGTGTAGATAGAAACGTACGTACAAGAATGATAAGTAAGGTCACCAGTGTATTTGAAGATATGAAATCGCGACCACTTGGGAATTTTTCAATCTTTTTGTAAGGAGAGTAGGCATTACTGACGGAATTGCGTTATAAAGTAGTATACTAGAGATGTGAATATTTTTGAGTATCTTTTTGAAAATTCATATTGTCTATCGAGTTTAATGATATCTTCGGTAATAGATTTTCGTAATCGGATTGACCTAACCTGATCTAATTGAAATTTTAATCGGAAAATCAATTAAAGCATGTGACCCAGATATTCCTGATAAATAAGTTGTAAAATCAATAAAGTTTTGGCTATTCTATGATCTTAATACTAAATTTTGAAATTTACAAATTTTTTATTTTACATTAAATCAGTAGTGCTTCACCTCTATTGTAATAAGCGACATCCTTTTGGAAATGGGAAGGAGATTTATGATAAATAAATAAAATAAAATTTACAGAACTAATATATTTCTGGTATTGTCAAAGTGGCGAGATTTTCAAAATGTCATTCTTATTTGAATTTATTTTATTTTTATGCGTGAAGAAAATCGCCTTTGGACATGGATCAAACACGCAACCTTGATTTCGGATTAAGTAAAATAAATCTCACGTCTGTTGTGTAAGCAGACAGAAAGCTTCACGATCGACGTGGACCACCTACCGGGTAGTTTCAAACGTAAACGAAGATATACGAAAACGAGAAAGCGAATTAATAGAACACGAAGAGTAAACTGGACCAGGAGAAATTCAGTCGACCAAAATGTCCAGGGTTACTAAAATATGAAATACATTGATCCAAGGGATGAGTAAACCCCAGAGACAAAATTTCATTCGAGAACAAGATAGTTGAGTATCTATTCTAATGTACCTACGTGTATACAATAATATATATACAATAATACCCAATTTCTTAAACTAACATTATACAATATTTTCAATTCCTGTACATTCAAGTGCAAATACCAGTTTCAGAATCTGGCACGAATCCTAATGTAAAATTTTATCCCAAAAAATACATACTGTACTATGGTACAGGCGTTTTGACTCGAAGTACCAATAGTTTCAAGTTTCACTGCAAATTCTCAGTATCACCTCGCATCCCACTGCGTCGCGACGCGTCACACCCAACCCCACCTCTGTATCTATAAAGCCACATAAATCTCATCGCGTCTCAACGAAAGCATCGAGGGCATCGTGACTTCCTGGAACTTTCGATTCTTCCGAGACTTTTCCTATTTTCGTACCAACCACGAGGCACGCGTCGCGCACTAGGTAAAGCCTCAAGAACCCATAACTCTACAGCCGAGTGCGCCTTGTGCATTAATACGGACGCATTAAGGATCCACGGGTCACAAACGTAGCAATGCGTCGGTGCACTTTTATTTTGTTTTTGTACGTACGAGTACTGGAAAAAAAACTTCATTTTTTTCAATCTTAACCCAAAAAGCAAAAATCTTCCCGATTGATAATTACACAAAAGCAAAAATACGTTATAGACAGTAACTTGTGGAAAAAAATTTTGTTACAAAAAATTTGAATTTTTTCAAAATAGGCTAATACTTTTTTTATTCTATGCATACTTCAGACTATCCGTCATGCATGAGCCGTTTCTAATCTGATCGATACTTCAGCGCCAATGCGGTATTGATACCTAGATTTATTGATTAGTTTAGATGATGGCTCCACGTCGGGTCGAGCTTTGGTTACGAACTCTGGGAATTGGTTTTAATACGTGTAATCGGTTCGCGGGATATTTATCGAACAATATCATTGGTAGAACGATATTGGCAACGAGGGGTTAGATGGGTCGAGGAAGGAGGGAATGTAGACGGGGTAATATTTGCCCCAAGTCTACAGAGAGTCAATATTAATTAACCCCATAGCTATATGTTGCCGGCCGTGCCCGAATCAAGATGCGGTCATTGCCTGTGGTCCAGGGAGGAAGAATAGGTTGATTTTTCATTTTCAGTATTTAAATTCAAATTTGTCTTGAGCAAACAGCGCGACTGAAAAAACAGTGTCGTACACTAGAAGCATGAAATTACGTTTAATATAATTTCAAAAAAAAGAAAGGAAAATACAGCATTTCTCTCATTTTTAGGGGATCGTACGTTTATTATTTTCTTGATAAGACAGACACGATAATCAGTGTCTTTTTATTTTTCAGGCTGCCTCTGACTCTACTGGCGTTCCAGTTGCACCCCTACCGGAAACGACAAGTAAGTGTTATTCTTGATTTTCTTTCATCAGCTTCCACTCGTTCGCTAGCTTTTCTTTTGCTTGATTCATTCCAGTTCTTTCAGTATTGATATTTTTACTGCCACCAGTACAGGTACTGTCACTACCAATATTTCCTCCTTTTTCTCCTCGTATAGTCCATAAGGGTGAGTGGCTCCATTTTCTTGATCCACGAGAGAGAAAGGGTCTTTCCTCTTTACTCGAGACGACCGGCGTCCTCGTGTCTGTTTAAATATAGCCAAGATCGTTCTATTCGTTTTTTCCTCCCTTAAAGCTCATGTTTCTATATTTTTTTTGTATTTTTACTATCCTCCTTCCTTCTTCATCTCACGTCTCTTGGCTTCACTTTCTTCTCATACTGTAGCTATTCGTTTTCCTATGCGCACCCCTCACCCCTGTGTCGCCACATTCAAAGAACTTTTTGAAAAAAATCATCAAGTATCAACCCCAAAACACCCTAAAAGCATTCTCGTGGCTTGTACCAATTCTAAGAACGTATATTTATTCTAACCTCATCCTACGTTTCTGAACAGTACTATTGATTATATTTATGTATACCGTAATTTCGTACAATGGTTTTGAATTTATTAATTTTATTTATTAAAAAAAATTTCAATATTAATTTACCCATAGAAAGTATGCAACGTGCAGATTCCATAGAGAATATTCAGTGTCTGTGTTCTATAATTAACCCAGAATTCACTTGGATGCACTTCGTGAGATGCATTCCGCTTTTCAAACAATCGAATATCCCACGTTGAACGTCCAATCGACGTCGTCTAGGAGACATGGCCGACCTTAAATCTAGCCAGCTCGATCGCTCCTCTAGGAAGTAGAACGCAAACACGTTGCTGGTCTAAATTTATCCACGTGTCTCGAGCATGCATAATACCTTTTCACATTGTGCATGTGCTCACGTATCCTTAACAATGTACTTACATTGCTTGTAAGGCAATCGGAATTTCCACCGATAGAAATTCACTTCCGCAAAATTCCAGTCGATAGAATCTAACAAAGTCCAACGATAACGGCTAGAATCGACCCCTAACGTTAATGGATGACAAGAACGAGGAGTATCCTCCTAAAATTAATAAAAAAATTGTTCAAAATATAATTGAGCTTTTATAGTTAAAAATTGTCACAAAACGACTCAAAATGATTTTGTACTATTACCAAATATTTGAAAAATACATTCCGTTGAATTTGTTTTTCCCTCAAAAATCTCAAGTTCAGTTGTCTCTCTGTCAATTGACATACCGGTAGCTTTCGATAAGTATCAATTATGAGACTCCAGTAGAATATCGACTTGCATCCTCAAAGATACGTGCGACTACCTACGTATTTATCTACTTGCGCAACAGCAGGGACAACTGGAGCGTCACGTGATTAAGAGATCGATCTGGTTAAGTCACTTTGAAAACGGACACCCTGTATATTTCTGAATGCGTCATGTGGCCCAATGTATTTGAAGCCGTTGAAGAAAGGTTTACACGAACCTGGGTAGCAGACGATGTCTGGGAAAGACCCGACTAATTTTGTTATACGTAAATACGCGACGGTTTCGCATATAGAAATTGCCGTAACGCAGCGCGGCTCTGCAGTAAAAAAAAATCAAAATGCGATATTGAAAAAAAAAACTCAATCGTTGCCTAAATATCTGAAAAAAAGATCTAATAAAAATTAAAAATATTAAAATCTCAAAATGCATCCAAATAAACGTTACGTCAGATCCTGTGTCGAGTATCGATTCAAAAACTGTGGTACTATGAATTTTTTGTTTTTATTTCTTTTTCAAAAATATATAATTTAGTCATCCCTCGAGTGATTTCTTGATAATGGTAACATGCTTGTCCTACGTTAATGCGTTGCTGATATTATTATCATGGTCATTATTGGTATGCAAATGGTGTGTATGGAATTGATAAAGTTAAAAATTGTACGTCATCTTCGTTGTAAACACGCTAGCTTGAATTAACGACACTTTGTAAACACTATTTACATGCCGGGAGTAGCCGACGCTTGCGTGCCCGAAGCGCCGCGACGATAAAGTTAATGGACTTCATTTACATTGCATAATTGCGTAGCGGCTGGACGCGAGCACGGATAAGTCTAGGCAGCGATGGTTTCAGCCCTTTTCAAAAAGATACGTAAAACCTTGAAAAGCACGAACCGCATACAAGAATCTTATGCGTACATGGTATACCTATATAGGGCGGTTAATGGATTGTTGAGCCATAAGAAAAATAGCGTTAATATATTCACATGTGAAAAGTGGTCCGTGTAGTTAATAAATTATAGCATAGATACAGGTGGACCCGTTGGATAATTTTTTTATTAACTGCATTAATAAATGTGCCTAAAAGAAAGTGACCATCGAATGTTGATGGAATCTTAGAGATGAAAATAAATCGTCAAGATAAGGTGGATCGACGTTGAACGTAGATAAATAAAAATTCAATGGAAATTGAATATCGTTTTATATGTTTTATTACATAACGTTAGTACAGTCCGATAAAGAAATTTAACGAGTGACTTACGTAGCTTTTGTAGGATGACATGATCCCTGGTAGTTTAATTGATATATTATTTTTCAATATTAATATATAATCCTGGAAATCGTACTTATATATAGTCACTGGTAAAACAGTAAACGTCCCGCATTTCTTGTGGTGTTTGAAGGTTGCGTAAAAATTTTGAAAATTTAAAAAGGAATTTTGTAATTAATTTTTGCGTCAGTTATCGGTAGTTGACGATCGAATTAAATACGATCGATCGATTCGAGATCGATAATCACTCGCGAATTAAAGATCGACCCCTCGCACGGGGTGTATATTGTTATTTTGAAAAAAAAATTGTTTAAACGCAACGCACGGGACGAAGTGCGCGAGAGCGCGCACTACCGGCGCTCGACGTTTCGGACGAGTCCCGGACGAGTCTCGGACTTGAAGAGTCGGCAACCCGCGAGAGCCACTTCGTCCTCCCTGCTTCACTCGCTCACATATTCATTCTCTTTCTCTCTCTCTTTCTTCTTTTCTCTCTCATTCTCGCCTCACGAATCTCCGGTACTCTCTTTCAGTATCGCTGTCTCACTCGTACAGTAATTTCTCTGTGTGTGTGTGAGAGAGAGAGATAGAGAGAGAGAGGGAGTGAGCACGTGTGTAAAGGAGTGAGAGAGCGAACAAGACCTATTTTAAGAATAGCTTTAATCTCTTTCTTCTATGCACAGCCGAGTCTCGTAGCGAGTCCGTGTTGCGCCTGTAACTTCGTTGAGGATGAACCTGCTGAGTGAACGGATGAACCGGAAGTGGCTCAACGTCCGGAAACAACCTGAAACAACGTTGAGCTTACTGGTTCGAGTTAAGGCAATTAGAATTTTCTATAGATGTCTGCTTAAATTATCGTAACAGTTTTTGGTAGTTAATAAGTAAACTATAGTTGGATTGAATACTTTATGTTTTTTAGATAAGGTTAAAATCTTCTTTTCTTGGTAAAATCTTTGTGGAGAAATTTCTTCCAGTACGGATAGAATGTGTGTGGCTTGTGTCTGTATGCATCTGTTCGTATCTTGTATACGCAAATTCGGTTAGGTAGATCGTTCTTGAAACTATATTGCTGCGGTAATGGAACCACGAACTTGTGAAACTACCAGGAAACTCTTTGGCCAGGAAATGAAGGCAATGTTGCTGGCGGATGGATTCCGCCATTTTGGAATATTTCCCCCTTGTGCAGAACAAACGATGAGGATCTTGAGAATCTACAGAACACTGAGAACATGAGAATTATCGTGTCGTCTGTTAAAAGATTTCTCATTGGGATGCTGGGAGTGTCGTTTATTTTTGTGAATTAAAACTTCCCGCCAAAGATTATTTATGAGTGTCTAATGCTATTTACGTGTCATTAAGAAAGAGAATTTCGGATAAAAAGTTCCCAATTTGACGTTTTATTTACTCGTGAAACATTTATTGTAAACCATCAAACTAAAGCTTATGAGGTATTTTTCCTTGTTTGCGAATAAATACGTGTGACCGACTAAATCGTAAATATAGAGTAGAAAAAGAATTAATAACTAGGACTTTAAAAAAAGCATGCCTTTTCAAAAATACTTTTGTACGCAGAATTCTTGTTCCATTGTCTTATTTTAGTAATGGCTTTTTTATTTTCGGATAATACATGCTCGAAACCTCTGCGATTAGAATACCTAGATGTTTTTTTTTTCGTACTGCCATCTGGCACTAAGTCCCAGTACCAATAGTAAACGTGACAGCAGCGAACATTATAACGGGTGTTTCGGGAATAAAACATTCATTTTTAAAATTGTCGGTTGACTTTAATAACATCTATTGAAAATAAATAGCTTAAAATAATCAAGTACTTTCGTTTACTGAAGATAAGTAGACTAGACATTACGTGCACTCGGTTTCACGCGAGTCTGCAGTACGGGTCATCGATAATGCTGCCACCTATGAGTTGCAGAATCTATTACTTCGTTAAATTAAAGAAACTATGATCAGTCGTTCTTGAACCAGCGACAAGTCGTCATTCTCCTTCAGAGGTACACGTGAAAGTTCCACAAATGTTCACTCGGTCGTCAAATTTAGGCAAAAAACAAATTGACTTTTAACATGCCTAATTTCGTCCTTCATTAAATTTGTTTAGTAGCTGGTGTTATCTGTTGGTGGATTTGTGATGCTGACATTTCAGTCGGTAACTGGATCAACGGATATCCGCGGAGCAACCCTCTTAGAACGAGGCCGGGAACTATAGATTCTTCAAGAACTATTGAAAAAGCGTATTAATGAAATGTTTTCCAAATACTGAGGTAACAACTTCACACCCCTAGAAACTCAATTTTTGGAATATACGTATTTTAACGATGTTACGTAGCAGAACTATTGAAAACGCCTATTGCTAAAACATTTTTAAGAGATTTTTAAAAAAGTCCAGTGCTGGAACTTAACACCGGAGTAACACCTCAATTTTTGGAAGATTTTGCCATTTTCACGAGTTTTTAAACAAAATTTCGTTTGCACACCATTCCAATTAGTCCCATTCAAAAGAGTATACTTTCTAGTATATCTCCACTGCGTTTCATCATTTGCCCCCTCACAGTTTTTCTTTAAATTCAAGACAAGTACGTAGCAAGTACAGCGTGAAAACATCGTTTTTTTGAGTTTTTAAAAAAAGTATCGCTTTCACACCTTTCGAATTAGTCCCATTCGAAGCAGTATAGTCTCTAGTATGTTTCAACAATAGTCTTTCTCAATAGTTCTCGAGGAGTTCTATAGTTCCTGATAGGTTTTAACAATAGTTCCGCTAAGTAACATCGTTAAAATACGAATTTTCCAAAAATTGAAGGACTACACGGGTGTCAGCTGCGGCACCGCATTTTTTAAAATTTCTTAAAAATGATTCAACAATAGGCTTCTTCAATAGTTCAAGAGGAGTTCTATAGTTCCTGGTAGGTTTTAACAATAGTTCTACTATGCAACATAGGTAAAATATCTATTAAATATGCCGGTGGCATCATACGCTTCAGTGCAAGCAGGCATTAGGTGCTGACTTCTGTCTTAGTAAATCTTATCGAGCTCACACTGTACACTCAAATTTAAGATTACAAAAAAAATATTTAGGCAATATCTGATGAGCGGCCTCGTTCTAAGTGTTGCTTTGAGAACCAGCGATAAGTAGCGAGGACTTCTGCCCGGCAAGCTACACGTTCGTGATCGCGATCAGCTCGGCTACGACGGGATCCGCATTATCGACGGAGGATATGATCACAAAACTCTTTCCGTACTCCCCGCTGCAATTCAGCGCCATGCTCTTGGTATCGCCTAAAACCGGAGCGTTGTGCATCTTCCCACTCATCTCTGTTGACCATCTCCCAATTCAGATCTGTATTTATCTTCAGTCGATGCCGTCGTTAACTCTACACGGTCTTTGCCGATGGCGCAGTAAATTTTTTGTTTGAAAGCTTCAAAAAATCACGGAAGAGGGATAGGAGTTAGATAACATTTTTTTTGAAAAGCCCGCCTCTATCCACGCTCATAAATTTCAACATCATATTATCTGACTCATCCCTCATTTCTCTCGCAGTGGATGAGGATTTCGTAAATTCTAAAAAAGAAGCTACCCCATAAAATCTTAAAAGACGTTCCAAGATTTAGTCCAAAATATGTGTACTTTAAAAGAAAGTCGGTGAATTAAATTGCTATAACTTTTTCCTTTCACTTTTTATTGTATTCAAACGAAGTTTACTTGGCAAGCTTTTGAATTGCGTCAGTGATCGTATTGGCATGTTTAAAAAAGAATTCACGTGCCGTTAGCTAAGATTGCTCGAAAACAGTTAAAGTATCAAAAATCGAAAGATAAGAAATATTTGACTTCCCATATATATGAAATGTCACGTTTACTGCTATTTAGATTAGCTTAGACTATATAAATGGAATAATCATTCAAGTGAAATTTCCTTTCAGTGGGAATTCGTTTTTCGATAACTTGACGTAAGACAAGATTTTGGTATCTTACTCGATTTTCACGATAAGGTTTCATCCAAGGCTGTTTTTATAATTAATTTGCGTGACTGTATCAGCTGTGTTAATAGTTTTTGAGAAAAGCCACTCAATTCGAATTTCACGTCGAGTTTGAAATCACCCAGAAATATTTGGTTCCGGATATAGGAACGCTCACTTATAAATATCCGACCGCACGCAATAAAAATATCAGTGAGCAAGTCGCCACACTTACGAGTCTTCAGGAGTGACAAGAATTTGGATTTTGGTTGACGTTTAGAAATAAATAATTGAACGATCAATTTAGCTACCTCTAAAAAAATTTGGCGAAGATAAATTTTTAGTAAACAATAATTTGAGCACGCGAATAAATATTATTTGCACTTTGGATATCAGTTTATGATTATAAATGTATTGTCAAGTTATTTGAATTGCAAAATTTTTTGGCCAAAATTTTTAGAGTCAGTAGCGTCATTCTTCGGGATTTTTCACCAATGACGAATTCGTTTGAAGTTTACGTTTACGTAGCCAATTTAATAATATCGAGTATTAGTCATGAATTTTCCAAAAACAGCCGGAAATCGTTTTGACTCATTTTTTGTGCAATATTTTCACAAATTTGTTACCCTCAGTGATTCAGTACTTTTTGCGTGGGAGGTTTTTATGCATATCGATATCAGTTTCTTTTTTGCAAGCTGCCATTTCCATTGGTAAAATTTATGTAAACCACGCAATTTTCTTTTTGCATTTTTGTGTATTAGATATATTGTGTAATATGCGAGTAAGTTCAAAAATGATAACCGTGCCAAAAAGTATATTTCAGCGAAACAAAAAATCCCAGTGGACGATTTGCAATTTGCAAATCTGAATAAAGTTTCTAAATTATGACACCAGCCATAGAACAGAAAGTAACAAAACAGAACAGAAAGCAACAAATTACGAAATTATATTTGCAGTGAGCAAACTAGGTCGAATCAGATTGTTTATGATTGTTGGACTATTTTGAGAAGTGTCTAAGCATTCGATTAATCCATTGTCTTTGGTTAAAAATGAAAAAAGAAGTAGACCAAATTTTTATATTAAAAAAAAAATAGGGTATGGTTTTCTTAATTGGTTAATAAAATTGACGTTAATTTTTGAAAATTCCAAATAGCCATACAATTTTTTCCCATTGTTTCTTATAGCAATAGATCACTTTTAAATACATATTTGGAATATATTTCTTTTTAAGAATCCTCATGTGGTTCCAATAAAAGAAAATAGAATGGATCCTCTTCGTTGTAATACTATTAGTTTATTGATTGACCAGTCTAGATTTTTTTTAGGCAGACGCTCTGGAGCCACCTGTGGCTCAATTCGTGGCACGTCAACTCGAGCAACACAAACTTTTGGTTCACGCGATTTATAGCGATAAAAACAAGAACGAACACGTGTTCGACGTTTGTTCAAGATCGAGTGACTTCGATTTTGAAACATATAACAAATTTGACTTTAAGTTATACTTTAATTATCTAAAAGATTATGCTTTACAATTTTTTTTACGAAACTGAGTTTTTAATTTTGAAAACAGTATCATCCTGTCATTGGCAGCTTGGCTCAATTTCCAAGCGAAATCGTGCGTGCAGAATTTTAATTAACAAAAACAACATTGGTCAGGTGATTTCAAAATTGAAAATATCCACTATAAAAAATGAATAATTTTTTTTATATTCATTTATATATACTTCAATAATCAAATCCCAATGGCAATACATATTACTCGTGTTAAAAATTTATACAAGGCTATAATATTTTTTTATTTGCTTATCGAAATCGGTATATCTACTAATTGCCTAATTTACTCGATACTTTGTATCTTCAATTAAAATCTCACCTCGATCGAAGGATTGGGGGTGTTTATAAACACTCGTCCACGAGTCAGGATCTTTTAATACGTTGCATGTGAATTCAAGCAGTGGGAGTCAGAGGAGTGTATATTTAGAAAATTAGGGCAGCGTGCCTAACTGAGTACTCGGAGACAGTCCTTCCTTTTAAACTAGCCTTAAGACGATAGACAAAGAGAAGCGATAACGATCAAGGGCTCTTAGAATAATAAAAAAAATTTTTTCAATTAAACTAAAATCTTTTCAAACGATATAAAAGTATTTTTGAAATATTTCCTCGTATGCGGTAAAGAAAAACATGTAATAACCATTCAAAAATGTAATAATTTATTTCAATCAAGTCAGTCAGATACTCAAAACGATGTTTCAAGATTTATTCAAAATTTTTCAAAAATGTATAGTTTTTAATTTTTTTTTTTTCAAGCTACGTTATTGTCATGAATCCGCTGTCAAAGACATGACACAGTGCACATGGAGGCCATTCAATAAGAGTATAACAATGAGCGCTCAAATCTGGTTCTCTGTTCCGTGTGCAAATACAAGGAAGTTCTGTGCTCCTGAACGCTATTTAGTATAGCCGAAACCGAAGTTATTCTAGGCATGGTCGTTAATGCCTGGAATTCTCCACTAGAGTGAGCCACCCGAGAGTGCGCTAACAACGCTGAAGAGCGAGGAAGAACGGAACGAGAGAGGCTAATCTCAAATTACTTGAGGAGCTTTAGCCAGGCTGGTGAGCATCTCTTGCCCACCACCGTCCGGCGACCTTTTATAGACACTCCTGGTAGTGGGGCGAAGATGTTAGGCCAAGAAAATCCAGTGAAAACCGTAATTTTATTACAAAAATTTTCTCATCTCAGACCTCGTGAATTCACGATGTTACGGGAGTGTAGGTTGAATTTTTTTTCAAATTTGAAAAAAGAAACCGTTATGGATACTTTGAAATGATTTTGACTTTTTCCAATCTTTTATTAAGAGATAATTTTGAAATTTTTTTTCATACCGATACATGGTCTGTCATCGGAGATCTCTCTTATGGGTTCTCTTTGATCTTTGACAAAAATACCAAGTTTGTTAACCAGTCAGAGGGCACTGCGTACGACCGTTTCTGTCATCGAGTGGTTGTCTGCAAAAGCAGAGACGCCATTGTCGCGAATACTAAGATGCCTGGCGTTTCTAGTCCGCGATAAGAAATAACGATCAGAAGATAACTGATTAAACGGAATGAAAAATGGTCGCAAAATATTTTGCAAAAAATCAGTTTCCGTCGAAGAAAAAAAGTCATATAAAATATTTCGACAGATCAAATTAATATTTAAAAAAATCTCTTAACTCTATTAAATCATTTTCGGCGCAAATCATACAAAAATTAAAATGACCAGTTTCCAGAGAGCTACGTAAAAATAGTATCGCGTATCGCGAGCCACGACTCGTAATAACCCGTAAGATTCCACAAGGGTGACTCAACCCACGGAAAGCCTATAAAATCATAATAACCGAATAACACTCAGCTAAAGTCTCACCCGAGCCACCCACCCCCAACTAGCATAATCCCCACCCCCAAAAAGCCACCCTCAACCCGGACCCAAAAATTCAAATCCACCCTCATCAAAATATGTGAAAACACCCCGAAACCTAAGTGACATCACGAGACAACTAGCTGCCAAAGTCAGTTAAGACATTGACAGAGGGGGGGTCCGTGTTTGGAACAAGGGGATGGTCTAACAATAAAAAGACATTCAACACCCCCCAATGATACGTATCTGGCTCGTGGCACCTTGGGCTACAATGTTTTTGGAAATGTAAACCGCCACCGGTGACGTCTTACGCATCAGCCTGAAGACGAAGATTCCCTTCGATGTTGGTGGTGGTGGACGGTCACGTGGGTGCCAGCGATCTGGGCATGCGCCGCTCGTAATTTTGACGGGGCGATGGAGCGGCCGGCGCGCCATACGAACGACGGGTCGCGCACTACGAGTAGGGCGCTGGTCGGCTCCGAAACCCAAGACACGACAGAGGCGACTGATACCAAGGGCAGGATAGACCGGACTTCGAAAATATCTGGAGAACCCGAATACGAACCGCGAAGGGCACAGTAATCGTGCTTAGAAGGGAGGAATTTGTATAATTAAGTGAAGATCGTACAATCGCTCGTCTCCGTTGAAGATCATCATGTCTTCCTCAGCGGTCGCCAAAAGTTCAAAGTACACGTACCGCTCATCCGGTGGTGCAGGATCTGCCGATGTCAGCATCGAGTACAGCGCCGACCTGAGCGCTCTCTCCAGGCTCGAGGTAGGTAATCATTGATTATCTTAAAAAATCATTTACCCGTTACAATTCCATTCCCATGATCACGTCCTACATACGGTTTATCCTTTGCATCGAACGGTTCTAGACTTGATCAGAGATTTTGATGACCCAGTGGTTTTGTCAGGGGGTACCATTATGAGGTAGTAAGTATCGTTTTTGGGTTGAGGATGATTTTGTGATCATCCGATATTTTTTTTTGATGACTGTTCTTGAGTGGTAGAGGACTTTGATGATTCCTCTTCGTGTACGAACGTCCTTGAAACATTTACTGCTTCTATGGATGGATGATGCTGATGATGAGGATGACAACCCGGTTCGTGGATGGTTACCGTCATTCGCTATCTTCGAGAATAACTCTGTGATAAGGATTAAGTGATTTCATGATTGTCGTCCAAGACCCAATCATCGCTCAAAGTGAAAAGAAACGTGTGCCCGAAAGTTCAGTGACCATAAGGGATGTTAGTGCCAACTGACCGAATCAAAGTGTACTCATGCTCTAGCTATCGGATTGCTCCGTACTAAAATAGTCATGGATTATCTTTAAATATCTACCGATCGTACGTCCGTATTTGCTAACTGCCCAGTGACGTATCCTCGTTCTTTTTCTCTTATTCTTTATTTGGGGGAGACTCGATGTAAATGACAATTACGAAGAAGGAAAAACAATCCTTATGGAAGAGAAAATGTTTAACATTAACACCGTTTACGTAGGAATTTGAACAATTATTGTGGGTTTATAATTATTAAAGTTGTAAAAAAAAAATTATATAAGACCATTAATTTTTATTGTAACCGACGTACATTTTTTGGGTTACCAATAATGTTATACACCCGAACCTGTAACCTTTTTTCCTTATTTCTGGCATTGACCGAGTTGTCCCGATAATGATTTTGAATAGATGACAATTCTAACCCTAATTTTTTTTCAGGACAAAATCCGCCTCCTTCAGGATGATTTGGAGTCTGAGAGGGAGTTGCGTCAGAGGGTGAGTTAAAAAAAGAATTTGGTATTTTTGATAAAATTCGCAATCAATTACCCAGAGTAACAGAAATCACGAGGAAATTTGTAATCTGAATTTTCATTAGATAGGAACCTAAGCATCCTTGAGTATGATAAATATTATTTTTGGATCTTGCTTATCGGAATATCGTGATTTCAACTTGTGTAAGAAAATTTGGGAAACTACGTCGGCAGTTGTAGTGGGGACGCGCCACTAGGTTGAAATGTCCAGCTCGCGTCGATTCTATTTTCGGGTGCTCAGGCCTTCGCGAGCATCTTCGCATTCCTTCATTCCAACGGCTTGTAGCCATCGCACGTAGACCTCCCACTTTACGTGAGAAAAATCGGCCGCCATTATGGTACCGGTTCGATTGATAATGGTGGACGCGCATGCGATTATACTTTGGTACCGCTTGGTACCCGTGAAGACGCCATAGAGAAAAAGGTGCCCTATGCCACATGTTCAACTGTTTAATCGCAAAAATACGAAAATTGACTTGGAACCATTAAATCTGTTGTTTAAAACATTGAAAATTTCATCCAGTAGATCACATGTACTTGTCATTTAAATCCCATATCTAAGCGACCAGCTGAAGATCGGTTAAAAATGATAACAGATCTGTAAACGTGACTTGATTCAACTTCAAGTTTTTCATTGTATTGCCGAAAGTATAAACTTTAAATCGTAAATGGAACGGACGATGTGCGCGGACCTTGTTCTTCTGAAAAAAAAAGAATTGACAAGTTTTTGGTTAAAAAAAATACGTGATGTCACTCCTGTTGTTCACCACTTCAAGTTAATGTACTGCAAATAGATTCGTCTTAAATCCAATTTTGAAATTCCCGCCTTACTCGCGTGGCGAACAAAGAAAACACCGTACGCCTATGGCCGATCGTTCAGTACTACCAACCCAGAGTTACCTATATCTCTTAACGATAAACGGCTCGTTTGTAATATGAATAAAGGTCTGCGTATAAGTAGATTCGCTTGTCCGAAATTAGATCGCGCTATTCACGGTGTGAGGAAACATGACGTCATGCGCGCGCCGAGGGCACCGAGCCATGCACTCGTCATTATCGTCTCACGAAAAACAATCTGATGAATCATTTGATCCATAATGGGTATTAGATACCAGATTAGAGATTAGAACTTCTTGCGGAAGTTATTACGTAGCGCATAGGAAGAATAGCATCAATCAACTGATGAAACGATCAACTGCGCATGCGCATAGGCACGTGCGCATGCGCATCCGACGTGTTTACCAGTTCCGAATGTTACAGCATCATGCAAATGAATGAATTATGAAGGGAAAAAATTGCGTAAATTTTAAACTAATGTTCAGTACTTTGTGTTACTCTTTTTTTTGGGTAATTTTTTCTTTTATTTTCTTCTTTTATTTTAATTGTAGATCGAACGCGAGCGCGCTGATCTGAGCGTGCAAGTCATCCAGCTGTCCGAACGCCTTGAAGAGGCCGAGGGTGGCGCCGAATCTCAGGTAAAAAAATTTCTTAATTTAAGCATTTTTGAAAAATGATAAGTGTAGTTTGAGAAAAAAAGTAATAATAATATTGTGTCATTGATCTATTCTCTCCCAATGAATAATGTTTTGTTTGTCATGACACCAGCCAATAAAATAGTTGGTACAGTACGTTTATATTATTCATATGGTATTAATGATTGTCATCATGTGTCATACAGTTCGAGATCAACAGAAAGAGAGACACGGAGTTGGCTAAGCTCCGTAAGCTCCTCGAAGATGTCCACCTCGAGAGTGAGGAGACCGCCCACCTCCTGCGCAAGAAGCACCAGGAAGTCGTGGTTGATTTCCAAGATCAGATCGACCAGCTCTCCAAAGCTCGTGCTCGGTTAGTATTTTAAAAATAAAAAAAGATAACGAATAACATCAGGAGCTTTTTTTGATTCAAAAATATCGGTCACTGAACATTTTTGGGAAATATTATACAACTATCATCCGTTTGACGTGTTCGCGACAAGTTGAAAAAAATTTTGAATGAGTCTTACGAAAATTTATTGTAACGATTCTGGAAAAATTCTTTTTCAAAATATTTACTCCATTCAAGTTGGTACCGGAAGCTGCCCGTTTCACGACGAGGATTTATAATTCCAAATGTGATTCAGCGCGGCCAAAAGCGAGGTAGCCTGAGATCGGTTCTCGTAGTATGAATCAGACTTAAGGATCTCACGTAAATATAGCAAATCCCGGTCGGAAAGTATCTTAAAATTTCTCGGATTATGCCTGCGAGACTGGCCGCTGTCCAAGCGAAGAGAAGTCGTCGCGGCGCACCTGAAATACATAGAGAACCGTCCCTCGGGTTTCTAAACATAGGTTAATGTTCCGGCGCCCGGCGTCGTTCCTTGGATCTCCACGACAATGTTACAAGGACGTCGTCAGATAAGAGAAGGAGAGCTCTCTAATTAGCGGGGTGGCTGACTATTTTTGCGTGACTTTAAATAAAGACAAAAAAATTAGCCATCGAGACATTTTGACCGTGACGTGAGGCTTTAGACGGTTAATTGACTGTTAAAAGATCAATAAGCTTGATGGATACATGACTTACGTTGACACTTGTGAATTAAGCTTTAATGGCTCGGAAAAAAAGTACACTGATTTTGGATAGAGTATTTTTACTTGGAAAAAAATTATGAATGATTTTTTGTTTTTAATTTCACGTTCTTCTTATTTATCTCGTATACAAATGATAGTTTCTAAGAAACTTAAAGCTCGTCGCTGAAGTCATTTATTCACTTTAATGACTTCCGGCTTTGCTGGAACATTAGTCTTGTGGATCGAGCATTATGACAGTAACTTGTCACATGTCGAACGCGAGATCCTGTTTTTATTTTATTTTTTTTTCTGAATCTTATGAAGTACCCGATATGAATTTTAATAAAAAAAAATAAATTTTGACTTAGACCATTTTGAAAATCAGAAATATTTATTGAAAAAACATTTCATTCAAGCAGTGTCTGATAAAAATTTCGTAATGACATTCTTTTCTTTAAAAAAGCTTTTTTTTTTGACTTTTCCAAAATTCTTAAATATTTTTCCAACATTCTAGTGGCGGACCACCAAAAACGTTCCACCTGTTTGACAGAGACGCGACTCGAAATACGTAATGGCGGACTCTGTTAAAATAGCACTTGTAACTTGTGATGAATAGTTTCTTTTTCTTAGTTCTGTCTTTTTCTCTCTCCCGTACATAGTCTACTCTCTTTCGGACTCTGCGGGTCTCTTGCTCTCTTCTACTATCTCTCTCTCTCTCTCCCTTTTGCTCGGCCGCTTGCTCGGCTTATGACTATTTTTAACCGTGCGAGTAGCGAAGCAATCCTCAACCCCACGTTGGCGCGCCATATTAGTACACGCGACTGGCCCGAATCCCCACTATCCTCAGAATCAACTGACTGACACCTTACACCTTCCACCGAGTGTAGGTGGATGTAAATTTTGTGCAATTTTTACCCCTTCGGAGAAAAAATGTCATTGGTACGTGCTCACATGGAATTCGCACATGGACAAATATGTATCATGAAAAAAAAAGAAACCTTACGTATCCATAATATATCTGCAGATCGTCCATTTTGGAATTGTTACGTGAAATAAATATTTTAAGAAAAATGCATTTATAAAATCCAAAAATGTCACAGGGCAGTTCTCAATGAATGGTTAGTATCGGTTAGATATAATAGCACTGTACCAGCTAACTCGGATAAGCAATGATTAATTGGAAAAAAAATTTTTAAATAACGTTAAATCTATTTTCGAAAACATTAGGAAATTTAGAATATTTTCAAAAATTTTATCCTGCACGCACGGTAACTCAAATATCAATATTTAATATTTATGAGTTTTTGTGTTTTGGAAAGGGTATACATTTTGAATTAATTTTTTTCTCAGTGCCGATAAGGAGAAGTCGAAATTCCAACAGGAAGTGTACGAACTGCTCGCTCAGGTCGACAATGTCACGAAGGAAAAGCTCCTGTCCATGAAAACCGTTGAGAAACTCGAAATTCACGTATCTGAGCTTAATGTAAAGATCGAGGAGCTGAACCGCACGATCGTCGACATCACCAGCCACAAGACTCGCCTATCCCAGGAGAATATCGAGTTGACTAAGGAAGTCCAGGACCTTAAGGTTCGTCCACAGTTAGCAACCATGCATATAATCGAAACTATAGCTAAAGACCCATCAACGACGTCTAATTGCAAAAAAAAAATCGAATTGTATTATAGGTGAACATCGAGAACGTTGTTTACCTGAAGTCTCAAATCGCCGGACAACTCGAAGATGCCCGCCGTCGTCTGGAGGATGAGGAACGTCGTCGTTCTTTGGTCGAGGCATCCCTACACCAGGTAAAATTTCAAAAAAAATTTCAAAAAAATATTTCTAAAAGAATACTCCAAATTGGACAACTTATAATTTCATTTATTAACATCCAGGTTGAGGTCGAGCTGGAGTCCGTTCGCGTCCAGCTTGAAGAAGAATCCGAGGCTCGTCTGGACCTCGAACGCCAGCTGGTTAAAGCCAATGGTGAGGTCTCTGTATGGAGGTCAAAGTACGAGACCGAAGCGAATGCTCGTGCCGAGGAGGTAATTAATTTTTTATATTAATTAGATCTCGAATAATTAACAGTCATTACAAATCCTTCGTTATTGTCGTCCAGGTTGAAGAACTGCGTCGCAAGTACGGCGCTCGCATTCAGGAACAGGAAGAGCACATCGAAACATTATTGGTTAAGATCAATAACCTTGAGAAGCAGAAGTCTCGCCTCCAATCTGAGGTCGAGGTTCTGATTATTGATCTCGAGAAGGTAAATGATTGATCTGATTGATTTTTCTAATTATTTTTTTCTTTTTCTGATGTAACAACTTTGTCCTCTCTTTCAAGGCCAATGGTACCGCACGCGACCTCCAGAAGCGTGTTGAGCACCTGGAGAAGATCAACATCGAGATCAAGTCTCGTTTAGAAGAAACTGTTTCTCTATACGAACAAAGTCAACGCGATCTTCGCAACAAGCAGCAGGAACTTCAGCGCACCAATGCTGAGCTGGACAAGACTCGCGAGATGAAGGATCAGCTTGCACGTGAAAACAAGAAGCTTGGAGGTAAGTCATACCGCATTTCACTTTCCGTAGAAAAATTTTTGATCAGTACTAGTATTAAAATTTTTAGTTAGAAACTTCAAAACGTGCTAAATATACATTGGAACACGTTGAGAGATCTCAATATTGAAAACAATTATTTTTTTAACAATTTTTATAATCAACTAACAACATTGATGATTATTCCTCTAGATGATCTGTCTGATGCTAAAAACCAACTGGCTGACATGAACCGCAGACTCCACGAATTAGAACTGGAGCTTCGTCGTCTGGAGAACGAGCGCGAGGAATTGGCTGCCGCCTACAAAGAAGCTGAGGCTGTGAGTGATCGTAAAATATTTTTGAAAATTTATCACAGAGCGATTTAATTATTTTTTAACACATTTCCTTTTTGGGTCAATTTTCGAAATACAGGGTCGCAAGGTCGAGGAGCAGCGCTCTCAGCGATTGGCTGCTGAACTTAGCCAGTTCCGTCACGAGGCCGAACGTCGTCTGGCTGAGAAGGACGAAGAGATCGAGGCCATTCGGTAAGTAATAGTAGTCATATATTAATCAGACTGCAAATTTTTTTCCAAAAATTTCCAACTGATCCTGAAATCCAAAATAATTTTCCTATCTTGATGTGTATGTATGAACTGGTGCATGCGATTATATTTTGAACTTTGCCCTATGAACTTTTCACTTTGAACAAAATCGTTGACACGACACTGTCATTTATAGTCTATAAATTTAACCCAGGGATTTTTCTATCTTCGAGGTTATGTTTTACCGACTGATCTTAGTAGGACGTGACGTAACTCCATTGTATTTTTATTCAAGTAGCGCGGAGACACGTTCTGTTTCTACCCAGTGATCTATTAATAGCGGATAGTTCGAATTAGTCATCGATGAACAGCCGTGATAAATTAATTCGTTGACTGTTCCTTCCTGACTCCTGTAGTACGATGAATGATTTATTGGGAGCTAATGAAACATTTTCAAATTTCATTCCTCGAATATATTTTTTTACTTTAGACACAGTTTATAATTTATATTACTGTGTATAAAATCTTTTGAAAAAAAGTTTCTTTCACACTTAAATAAATGCTGATCGATTTTTTTATCGTCGACGTGCATTATTAAATATATTTATTTCAATGGGAATACATCGCATGATCAATGACTTGGGATCGGTAAGCTCTCGAAGTCTCAAACTATATCTGGCCCAAGAGAGCCGTCTCTATTAATAAAGCGTGAAACCAGGCGTGCATTGCCGAATACACGATCCATTTATTTGCATTGGATGCTGATTGGTTGCTCTCGATCGACAATTCGATTTGGCAACCATGAAAAAAGGTACAAAAGTAACAACGGACCTTCTTTACGACCCTAATTATCAGTAACGTCAACCGCATCGTCCATCCGCTGCGTTTATTGCGCCGTTGACAGTTTCGCATGCACGACGAGACCGAGAAGATCAGTGATAATTAATAAAAAAAAATGACACCAAGTATATAAATCGGCAGAATAATTGATAGTAAAAATCAAATTAAAAAATAGATTCAACTGGGCATAAATAAATTATTTAAAAAAAATCAACCCAACGAGTCATTGAGAATCATTGTTCGAAAATTTGTAAAATTTTCGTATATACGTAAGACAATTTTTTTATCAAAAGGGAATTGGAGGAAAGTTGAAAAAAATATTGTTAACGATACGAATCGATCGAAACGAAAAAGAAATGGCAGGAAGTATGCCGCTCTGTCAGATGCCACTGGAATCAAAATGGCGTCATAAGCCGACCTACGTTTACGATAAGAATTACGGTTACGGAATTAACTACTACCAGCCAATGATCGACTACATAGACGAAAAGCAAAATCGAATCAGAGCCAAGTCCGATTATCCCCACTTGCCTTGGTCAGATGGCCGGGCAGTTTGGGAGCACAAGAAGGTTCATCCGTACACGAAGCAAGATCTGGTGAAGTTGGCTTACGACGCTGAAGAACAGGCGAAAGATCATTTGACGCATTTTAAGGTACGCGTTGTTATAACTTGTTACGATTGGAAAAAAGTCCCGAAAATTAGAGCGCAGCGTTTTGGATTTTTATCGAAGATCCCCGTGACCTTTGGCTCTTTGACCTTTTGGCTGTGTCTATTTCCGTCCTACGGAAGAGGCTGCTTCAGGGCGCTGTTTTGAGAACGTCGATCTATGCGGATGCCGCGCGTGTTAGTTTTTTTTAAAGCGCTTCCTTTTTAAAGTTCATCATCCTATTGATTATTATTATTCGAATTATCGATAAAGTGGAATATTCTGATCAAAGCAATATTTTGATTTTTGAAATACCAGAAACTTTGGAATTTTTCAGTGGCAATGGGACATGTTGATGAGAACTAAAATTCGAAATGTAAATAAAACAGTCTGGCAGTATTTTGAAAAATAATAATCTTCTTAGCTTTGTAACGACCGATTAAAAATCTTTGGAATTGCATTGTTGTTTAGTAGCCGCAGCCGAAAACTGTTGCCAAAGGCGCGAAATTCCTTGCAATAAAATGAAGCATAGCGACTGGCTGAATTTTGTTTTCGTAAACTAAGAAGATCAGCTGACAATGTTGACCAGTGCCAAAATAATTTAATCTTTGCACAGCTCACTACAAATAATAAATGGCAGGGGTCGCATTGAATACATTGATTGTATAATGTATTTTTAAAAAATTCAAGATTCTGTTTTTCTTCGAATATCCCCAAACCCAACAATAAATAATTGTATTATTGAAATTCTTTATTTATAATGTAAGCTCTTTAATCTATATCCAAAGATAGCGAAGCGCTCGGACTTCAGTCTCTTCAAAACCGTTCACGCGAGTCACGTTTCCAAGGAGGTGCTGCCACACAAGCCGCCGGCGAAGCCAGTAATTAAACTACGCGCCAAAAGCGAGACACGTGACATAAAGCAAGACACCATGACAGATTTAGAGGTGCAAGCTCTAAAGGACGTGCAAATGATTGGCAACGTGAAAGAAGCTTTAGAGCACGGACGAAGCTTGCGCGGAAAATCAGCCAAAGCCATTGAATTTCAATTGAAAGCTGATGCGCTGATGAATCTATCACGTGGACAGGAATTGGCGGACATACGAAAGTTTCAGAGAAATGCCGTCCACGTTTTGTGGGACGAACGTGAGCATTCGCACCTAATGGATGAGCGATCGAAAAATATATTGGACGAAGATAAGCTCATTGAGCCTTTGGATGCTCTGAATCGAGAATTAAAAGGCTTTGAGAAGAAGTCGACTAGTTACTTTTTGGACAAGAGGTACCGGATTAGCTGAAGAGAAAGAAAAAAAAATTAAAGATCCTCGGTAGATAGTTTGAATGTGCCAATTTTGTGATTGCTAATTTACTGAAAAATGATCTCGAGTCAGTCGAGTCATGCTGTACTCGTGATGATAAAGCAAATGCGAGGTTCTTTTTTTTAATTGCCTGAATGCATTGTGCGAATGTTTTTTTTGTTGTACCTAACTGTACGTTAGTTACTTGTATTATATCCCTAATTGACTTGTATTCCTATCCTGAAATATTAGGGTATTTTTAATATGTACGTCTGTGATGATTGGAAGTCTTTTGATTTTAACAATTTTTACTTTCATTTTTCTAGCAAGCAGACTAGCATCGAGATTGAACAGCTGAATGCTCGTGTTGTCGAGGCTGAGACGAAGTTGAAGACTGAAGTGCAGCGTATAAAGAAGAAGCTGCAGATCCAGATCACCGAATTGGAATTGTCTCTAGATGTTGCCAACAAGAATAATATCGATTTGCAGAAGACAATCAAGAAGCAGTCATTGACTCTGACCGTAAGAAACACAGGATCGTTAAAAAAATATAAGGTTTTTGAAAAATCCAAAGAACAATAAGTAATGCAATTTTATCTTTTCTCCAAGGAATTGCAAGCTCACTACGATGAGGTTCAGCGTCAACTCCAGGTGACCCTGGACCAGTTGGGCATCAGCCAGCGCCGTCTGCAATCTCTGACTGTCGAGGTCGAGGAAATTCGCGCCAATTATGAATCTGTAAGTTTCCTTGAAATTCCACTTTACAAATTTCCCAAAAAAATATGAATAATTCCATAAAAAGCCAAATAACTTGTATGTCAGGCCCTTCGCGCGAAGAGGACCGTCGAGCAGCAGTATGAGGAGTCTGTTAGCCGCATCAACGAGTTGACCACCATCAACGTGAACATCGCCTCCTCCAAGGCCAAGCTCGAACAAGAACTTGCCACCCTCGCCGGCGACTACGAGGAAGTGACCAAGGAGTTGCGCATCAGTGACGAAAGATACCAGCGCGTCCAGACCGAGCTCAAGCACACGGTCGAGATCCTCCACGAGGAGCAGGAACGCATCGTAAAGATCGAGGCCATCAAGAAGTCCTTGGAAATCGAAGTGAAGAACCTGTCTGTCCGCTTGGAGGAAGTCGAAGCCAACGCCATCGTCGGAGGCAAGCGTATCATCAGCAAACTCGAAGCCAGGGTAATTATAACTATACAATATCATATCCACACGAAGCACCAATTCTAATCGTTAAAAAACATCACTTCCCCACCAGATCCGTGATATGGAACTTGAATTGGACGAGGAGAAGCGCCGACACGCCGAGACCGTGAAGATCCTCCGCAAGAAGGAACGCAACATCAAGGAGGTCATGATCCAGGTTGAGGAAGACTCAAAGAACATCGCCCTCCTCCAGGAGGCCCTAGACAAATCGAACCAGAAGGTCAACATCTACAAGAGGCAGCTCCAGGAACAGGAGGGCATGTCCCAGCAAAGCGTGACGAGGGTGCGCCGATTCCAACGCGAACTGGAAGCCGCGGAAGACCGTGCCGACACCGCCGAGAGCAACTTGACCTTGATCCGCGCCAAACACCGTAGCTTTGTCACCACCTCGACCGTGCCGGGATCCCAGGTCTACCTTGTCCAGGAGACGAGGCAGGATCTCTAAACCCCGTGACCACATCATCATCCCATGACGCTTGAAAATGGCGCATCGTCATCGTCGCAAACGTAGGTATCATGCGCGCATTTGCGCATGCGCTGTAGTCGCGCATGCGCAAAAGTGCTCAAGAATGTTGAGTTAATAAATTTCTAAAAAAAAAAACTTGTCGATCATTCAGTATTCGTTAACGAAACAAAAAAAAGTGCGATCCTTGATCATTCAGAACGAACTTATTTGGATCGGATTGGATCGGACCAAAACTCTACGACTGTCAAATTTATGGGAGTACGTACGTATACGTTTCGACTGTCAACAGGCACTCCAAAAACAAGCAGCGGAAATGACGACGAAACACACCACGACGAATATTTGTTACACAACAACAGCACGGGGATTTGTTGACTAGCAGTTTCGTAATTCGGCCAATCAGCGCTCATTAATATCAACATCGAGAAGCATTGTCACTGCTGGAGCTACCCGATATTTTACTACGCCATTCGTATTTTTGCGAATTACGCAAATTTAGCAAACTGTTTGGCTTACGAGACGCGGTACCCGTCAACGAACTAAATGCATTACTTAAGATCATTAAAATAAAATACTATATCATTTTAATTGTAAAATCCAAGCCAAAAAGAACATGCGCATACGTCTATTATACGTACTTGTATTTAAATAATTGTAATTCTATTCTATTGTTATAGATAGGTACTATTGCCCATACACAACTCTCTCTCACTGTACGACATACACAATAACCTATGTCAACTTTAATTTAATAATAAACTGAAACGCGTACGTACGATAGATTCGTATGTGTATTTATTGTCTTTTTACTTGATCTTTATGTACCCAAATTTACTACGTAATGCTTATTATTATTCGATAGAGAAGGAAGAAGAGTGAAGAAATTCATACAAGAAGAAAGAATAGAGAGAAGAGAATGAGGAAGAAGGAGAAGGAAGTAATAAAGTCAGAAATAGAGTAAAAATGGTCGCAGCAGACTTAGAATAGAATAGAATAGAAATTGGAATAGAAAATAGGAAACGGAATAGAAGATGTAAATGAATAGAGAAAGAAAGATAGTTCGTATTGAGAAGAGTTAAAGGGAATAGACGGTATGCTTGAGACATCGCCTTGGTGGGTGAAATGGAGAATTGAGGACCAAAATTTTAGAAGAAGCAAGAAAAGAGAATACTGGGGAAAGTAGGAAGGATAAGAGGGCGAAATGGGCCCCATCCCGCCTATTTTGTGAGGTCCTATCAGAGACGGGTAGGGAAATTGCCAATGAAACGATTTTCATGATGTTACAAGCTTTCCAAAACCTACTAGATATTATTGAATCTTGACCTACTATCAAAATTCATTCAAAATATAAAATGGAGATTAAATAGTGTAGACCAAAATGCAATTGAAATTGTAAAATCTCGAATGTAAATTACACTCAAAATGAAACATTAATAAGTTATGTGTTTAAAATATTAAAATAATTAATCAAATGAAAAAAATTAGATAATGAC
>JARQTJ010000095.1:814551-891349 GCA_030142635.1 Trachelus troglodyta | reverse complement strand
TTTGGGAACCAGCGTTGAGTAGCGGAGAACCTCTGCCCGCCAAGCTACGCGTTCGTGCTCACGTTTAGCTCGGCTACGACGGAATTCGCTTTGTCGACGGAGGCGATGATCACAAAATCCTACTTCCAGACTCGCCGCTACAATTTAGCGTTATGATTTTGGCATCGCCTACAACCGTAGCGTTGTGCATCTTCCTACTCATCTCTGTGCAAACTATTTAAATTGAGAGTTCTGTCGCGGTGGTGTTGTTACATGTGATGGCATCATAATACCTTCAAACGTCACGTCGTTGAACCTGCGCGTTCCGGACCAAAATACGTTCGCTAGTGGCTATACCTCGTCTATTTGTATCATGCTTCAGAGCATCGCCATGACAGAGGTTTCGTCTGCTTTCCATTGTTGATCATTATATCCACGTGAATTATTCGATGCTTTCCTTGACTCTCTATGAATAAAGGCCATACGTTCTGGTATCTCTTTTGCATCAAGCAGCCAGCCGGCGAGCATTTCTAAGCACTCGCAAAATGGCCACTGGACGTGCCGCAGAGGTAAGATTGACAAAAGTATAATACGGCGGCACATTTGCCGATCATTCAACCTTTCCCTTTGATTTTTTCTCCTGATATCATAGAGTAGCTCGCGTTTTATTCTGTTTCTTATCTACAACATCGTTGCTTGTATTTTAATATCATAGAGAATGTTTGTCATAATTTTTTTTTAAAGTACAAAAATGATACATTTCCACACTGAACTGATTATCAATAGATAAGAGAAGGTCAGTAGGTGCGATCTATATACTCAATGCTCAATATTTAATAATTAATTATCTGATGATCGAAATCAGTAGATTCAAAAGGTTATCAGTTTAGATTTCAAATTGCATTCTGATCTGAGATTAGGAGTAAACGTGTAATGCAACCGACCTAACGAAGCCATTTTTTTCGCAGGTACAACGTATGAAGGAAGAGGGAAACGCGTGTGTCAGAGAATTAAAATATGAAGAGGCCATGTTTCACTATACACACGCGATTAAAGTGGATCCGCAAAATTATTCGTTGTACAGTAACCGATCTTATGTATTTCTTAAAATGCAGCAATATCATTTTGCTCTTGAAGACGCCTTGATGACCATACAACTGAAACCCGACTGGACGAAAGTATGGATATAAAAGTACATTAAAATTTGTCAGCTGAGATACAATATATTATTATTGATCTACGTAAATTTTCAGGGCTACTTTCGGAAGGCTGAAGTCGAATATCACACGTATCGTTTCAACGAAGCCGTTCAGTCTTACAGTAAAGCCTTGTCGCTTCAACCAAACGATCCTAGTATACTAGAAGCAATGAACAGGGCTTCGAGACAGCTGATCAAAGACATACGAGGTTGTTTTCTATAGTCCTTAAAAGAATAAAAATTGGTAATTTATCAATTAAAATTTTATCTGTTTCAGCCGACCAGCAGATACCGTGGCTGGGTGCTGGTGTTGGAATAATCCTTGGAGTAATAGTAGTCATCGCAGATTACGTGTTCACGAATAAGCCGACCTTGACCGTAAGAGATTGTTTTATCGAAAGATAATGAAAAACCTTCTTATACAAGAAAGATGACATTAATTTAGCTAATGAATTAATGATTTTATCGCATTATTAATCAATTTTATAATTGCTCCTGTTATGGTTATTTGAATAACGTATTGTCATCTTCAATGTTTCCAGCATCCCCTTCTGATGGCTCTGCTCACCATATCCATAGCAATGCTGGGATTTGCTATCGCAAAAGGATTTCGTTATTTCGTTAAGTGTCAGCGACGTTCCCTCCTCGAGCCACCAATCGACCTTACCGACGGTGGTGATGAAAAGCAAAAAAGTACTGATAGCGACAAAACAGTCGACAAAGAGAGACACTCGAAATATAGTAAAGCCCAAGCTAGACAAAGATTCAAGCGAGAAAAGTCGTAGCAAATATCGCAAGTTAACTTACCATTCAGTCTTGTTTAGTCGTGCACTTTAATCTTCGAAAAATTGCGACTGATAACTCCTTATTGATTTTAACACTCCATTATGGAGAATACTTGCCAAAAATTCAATCTTCATCGTACCAATATAGCCTTTACTGATAATTGAATTGGCAAAAGAATTTAAAAGAGCTATAGGCACTAGTAGTTTCTATGTAAAAAATCGATATTAAGGTGATTCCTACGTGACCTTTTCTTTTATTACAGAAAGCGCATCATTTAATTATAATCTTAATTCTTGGTGCCAGTTTCGAAGCATCGAAATTTTAAGATGTCAAAAGTACGGCAGCGTGTGGGGCATAATCATTAGCAAGTATTTGTTTGTATATAAAGATACAACGAAGTTCTTATTGCTTAATTAAGTCGCCTAAGTAGAAGTTGCATACAATCAACATACTGATTAACGTATGTTTACGCTCGTGTCTAAAAGCGCGAGTTTTTTCTTCGCGAATTACCACGAGTAATTTGCACAAACTCAAATTTCGAACCGCGATTAATTGCCGCTTCGTAAAAGTATTTTGAAAAAAATATTGAGAGACTTTATCATTATCAAGTTTCCATTTTCATCAACAGCCAGTGGTCAGCATTTCTGGATATTGTAAACATTCATTTTGCGCGATGAGCAGATGCAAGCATACGTTTAGCAAGGTATCTAAGAAAAATGTCATATCCTACAGGAATTTTATTATTGTTACTGTTTATTAAGTAATTATAAATTTACCAAGAACTCATAAAACCAAACGAGTTCTCGTTTTTTTTATATATATAATTTTTCAGCTCAAACACAACCATTATACTTTCTGTCGTTATTTTCATCTCTGCTATATAACTATTATGCAAAACAATTTTAATGAAGAATACCTCGCGACATCTGCAACGCTAGAGACTTTCGTAACGAGATAATGCCAGGAGCTGCAAAGATTAGCTGATAAAAGAAGCATCGTTCTTAATCGTCATTACAATGGCAATGCACTTGTCTTTGCGTCTTGACCAAGTGTTTCGAATCAGTGCGATAATAATTAACATACGATTGAAGATTTTATACCGATACCCAAGATTAGAAGACAGCTTAACTGCAGTATACAATAAATTAAGAATAATATTCTAGACTATAGCGATTAAAGTTAAAACATTTTTCATATATCAATACCCGTATGTCAAGTACGCTCCATTAATTGAATATTAATAATTCATTGATAATCAACAAACGAGTATGTATAAAAACATTGCCTAATTACTTTATACGTTGACGCCCAGTGATACAACGATAAAATAAACGGACCTGTAGAGCATTCATAGCGCTCGAAAGGCTTTAGACATTGCACCCTGCGTCGTCGTTCTTTTTGAAAAATAAACGAGTGTAACTGTTAGAATGAATGTTTACGGGAAACTTCCGGGACGCATGCGCAACATCAAGCTTGCAGGTAGCCAGGCCCTATGGGTGTGTTTTGGCTCGAGTCATTTATCTCTGAACCGGCGCACAGGTCGGTTCGCGCCAGCTCACCGTTCTCATGTTCATTGTTCGAATCCGGTCCTTTCGTCTCGGCCTTTACCACGTTAAACTTTCATTACGGTATTTTTACTTTCACGCGCAAAAGGTTAAAAGTATAATAACGGTTGATCGTGGACGTTTGTCTCTTTTCATATTTCGATTTATCTTCGTATCAGACTGTGACGATAGGCGTTATAAAATTTTAAGAAAAATCTGAAATTATTTTTCGGTAGAAATAAAAGATATTTCAGAAGAAATTGGAGCGAAAGACAGTTTTTTTTTCATTGGGGTAATTCATCGGAAGTTAACGTTCTATAGATGAACGTATGGTTGCACATTCTTGGCGTTACGGGATGCTAGGTTGAAACGTGGCAGGAATAGAAAGGAATAGTAATCGCACTTCAGAATCCGAAAGGAGTCAAACACGAGAATCCATGTAACGTGAGCTCTGAAACTTTTAGTGAAACGTCGCAGATAAGTTTTAAGGGGGTTATGTTGACGTGTGAGGGTGGGTTGAACGTCCTGGAAGATTAGGAAAGCCCCCGTGACGTACGAGCGATCCATAAAAACATACGTAGTGGCCACCCGAGGTCCATCCAGAGAGTCAGGAGAATCAGGCAAGCCACAAGGGCCGTCAGAGGCGAAGACACAGAAGCCAGGAAAGCGAAAAAGGTACTTGCCAGAAGCGGGAAGCAGCCGGAGCGCCAATGCGATTAGGTGGCGAGTGTGGTCGCAGTGGGACGCATGCGCAGTCGGTACTATTTTACTCAAAGCCCGTTTCCCCCACTAGTCGGCGCTACCACGAGTGTATTCGGGCTGGTGGCACGCCATTGGTCAGGATTCGTTGAGGTGGGGGTAACGGCAGTGGTGGGGAGGACGACCGCGTCACGTAGCCGAACGAGCGACTAAGCTTTTGTATCAATGCGCAATCGCATCGGAACGTTTCTCGAGAGCCGAGCTCCGAGCGAGGAATAAACAGAGTAGAGACAGACGTCCGGAGCGAGAGAGAGAGAGAGAGCTCGAGTGGGAGAGAGAGGGAAAGAGAGAGAGAGAGAGAGAAAGAACGACGCAGGCACAGAGCGATCACGATGCTCGGAAGAAACGGCAAGCGGCCAGGGGCACAGGGCTGAGGGCTCAGGGCTCATCAGGGCTCGTATATACGCGTAAAATACCACGAACAGCCGGAACAGCGATGGAACAGACAAAACCGCCCGTCTCCAGACTACTCAATACGTCCTGCATCGAGAACAAGGACGAGTTGGAAGAGGTAACATAAATATTTGAAATAGTCGCTGGATACGTATCAAGTGTGATGTCCGCCATTGTTGCGATGGTCGCGCATATGCAGACGGCGCCACCAGTCTAAATTTCTTCAATCGTGGCGGGAATTTGAAAAATTGTTATAACAGTCTTATCAGAAATATTTTTTGATCGTGTTGATCTGGTTATCTTTTCTTCCCGAATTGTATATGGAAGGATAACCAGATTTTTGTATTCGGTACTATTCGTGATCGTAATATGACCATTGGCACGACGATCCTCCAGAAATGTCTGGAATTGGCCATGATTTATTTTGGTATTAATCTGGTTTTACTTTTTGGATCGATTTCGTAAATTTATGGCAAAATCGTAGAATTAATTATAACAGTATAAGAATGAAGTTTGGTCTATTACTGTTTGGCACTCGTTTAGCCTTTATACATGATGTGTTTTTTTATAAAATATTCATTCAAGTTACAATTTTAAGCAATAAGATAAAGTAATATTACAACTTATGCATAAAGTGTATGGAAGAAGTTTTCGTTTAACAAGTCATTTACTATAATTGATATAAATTGTACAGGCAATTTACCTATCATTATCTATAATAATACGAAGTTAAATCATCTTTATACTTATAAGTCCTAACAAGGATTGCATGGCAGCTTGCAAATTTTTGAGTAATATGCCATCGTAATATACATAAACTAAAATTACAAGTATTTTGTGATTGCTGTTATTTTATCATGCATTTATTTACGTTATTATTGTTTTAATTATATCTTTTTGTTTACCAGAAATTTGACCGATGCCACACTGTGCTTCAAAACCTGACTGCAGGTCTGTCGGAAAAGGAAGCTCACGATACACTGAACAATGCTGTTTGCAAGGACAAAACACATGAGGAGGTATCTTTGGGACTGCTAGTGGTGATTTTGACAGAACCACAAGATGCTGCAAAAAGTTATCGTGACTTGACATTAATAACTCGAGATGGCTTGTCAATTGTATTGCACCATCTCACTCAGCTGGTACTTGAACGTTACTTGAGACTACATGATGTCTCCAGAGGCCAGCTTCTCTGGCTTGTGCGGGAAATGATAAGGACAAGCGTAGCCAATGTAGACAACCTATGTTTAAGTTTACTGAGGCACGCCGCTGGAGGAGACATTTCCACGAGAAATGTGTTCCTCGTCGACGCCCTGCTTGACATCTTCCAAGAGAACAGACCTTGGCTCGACAAATTCCCTTTTCTCGTGGCATCAGTTGTCTATACGTATTTGCGACTTATCGAGGATCACAGTGCGCCTCATTTGTCAGCCTTGCGTTTAAAGGAAGTCACCTTCATGGTGTCTCTAATACGAGAGAGAATGGCCGACTGTTTAGTTATTGGCAGGTAAGAATCAAAACCACATGAACATCTTTTACTGAGCTTTACTTTTCATAAATTAACGTAATACTTTACAATAATCTTGTCTTTCAGAGATCTGGTGCGATTACTTCAGAACGTAGCAAGAATTCCGGAATTCGAGGCCCTTTGGAAGGATTTACTTCTAAACCCGAAATCCCTTTGTCCAAACTTTACTGGAGTGTTGCAGCTGTTACAGACACGCACTTCCAGAAGGTTTCTACAATCTAGACTAACTCCCGATATGGAAAGGAAACTCGTATTCCTAACGAGTCAAGTGCGATTTGGAAATCACAAGCGATATCAGGACTGGTTCCAAAGGCAGTATTTGGCAACACCCGAGTCCCAGTCTCTGAGATGCGATCTCATACGCTTTATCGTTGGTGTTATTCATCCAACGAATGAGCTACTTTGCTCGGATATTATTCCACGTTGGGCTGTAATTGGGTGGCTCTTTACCACCTGCACCTCCACCGTGGCGGCCAGTAATGCCAAATTGGCCTTATTTTACGATTGGCTCTTCTTCGAGCCTGAAAAGGACAACATTATGAACATCGAACCTGCGATTCTCGTTATGCACAATTCCATGAGGTCGCATCCAGCCGTAACTGCCACTCTTCTAGATTTTTTATGCAGGGTAAGGAAAATTCACTCGAAATCAACGAGAATTACCTAGTTTCTGATTGGCGCTATCGATCGCTGTAACAGCTGACCAAGCTTTCTATTGTGATATACAGTGCCGTACCTTTGCCCGTTTTTACTTTGATCCTCTATTGATCTTTTCGTTTAATATATTTTTTTTCCTTTGCAGATAATACCAAATTTTTACCCAGCCTTAACGGAAAAAGTGCGCAACGGAATTTTCTCATCTTTACGACAAATTTTGGAAAAACGTGTACTACCCAGCCTCTATCCGCTTTTCGACAGTCCCAAACTCGATAGAGAGCTGCGAACCAAAATCAGGGAAACCTTCAAAGAATTCTGTTTACCACCGAACAGTGATCCTGGTAAATTTTATAACGCATTGCATGCTCGTAGTTTTGACACACGTAAAAGCGAATCACAGTCTCGTAATCGGCACTCAAAAACTTCTTATGCATCAAGTATTGCACATCACGAGAAAATCGTCAGATAAAAATATTTTTATTTATATATTCGTTTGCTGGTACTTGTTCACCTTGCGAAGATAGTCAATCTGAAGAACACTCTAGTCATTTACATATAGACATTTATTAAGTAATATCAGCTCTTTTAATTAATTTACATAAATTAATTCCTTGATCACTCATTTAACACTTTTAATAGCTGTTGTTTGAAATCTTTAAATGTTTATAAAATATTGCATTTTAATAATATCCATGGCACGTACAAGAACGCTATTCCAACTTAATACTCTTAGAATTTGAGAAAAAAATAACGTTGAAATTATGGACACACGTCCGATGGTACATATTAACTTAAAATTTTTTAAAGAATGTTATGCATCGATCAACAAGAGTACAGCTCAATTATGACACGTATCATTAAAGTTTTTCTATTGTTTTTTAATGGATTATATGGATTTAATGGATTATTCACCCATTAAAAATCTACATCTAAATTGATATAGTCCCATGTATGTACATATATGTTGAATACGTTCATACTGCTTGCTAGTCATTCCTTTCATCACAAGTAAGGTCATGCGGTAAGTGAGGGAAAAGAATGAAAGAAAGAAAAATCATTGGTCCGCTTCACAATCGTACTAATACAATTCATATCATTGATATTTAAGGGAACTCCGGACGTCTCATGTAACATGTGAAATGTAAACGTAAATGAAACAGAAAGATTTTAACAGTCTTTCCCCAATGCATATCTGAGAGCACATTCTGCAAGGTTAACAAATGATTTTGACACCATTCCCGCAATAATTAACCCAAAGCAGATGAATTAATCTGCCCTGAAATATTTCACATGTTTCAAATTCACATAGAAATTTAAGTTCTGGATTAATCATTGCGAAAGGGTTTTTTAAATGATTGTTAATCTTGCAGAATTCGGCCTCAGCTCAGCCTCGAGAAGGAATCTCTGTACAAAAGCTGCTATCAACGATTTTCGTTTTCATTTCATTGATATAAGAAATGAGAGTTGTCCAATTTCTTAAATATTTGTTGTTATCATTAGTTCATTAATAATCCTTAAAAATTGTCACCGATCGTTGCATCGCATCCTGGCACAATCGTTGCTTACTAACGTTGGTCTTTGCATGATGTCCCGAAGCAGGTAATAAGCTTCCAATATATTCAGGTAAAATGGAAGAGCTTAGTAAGGACCTTGGTCCAGGACTCATGCTGGAGAACACAGGAAGCACGGCATTGGAGAACAATCACGTGGGGCAAGAACCGGAACCCGCATTCAGCGACGAGGAGGAAGAGATGCCGTTAAGGTTCGTTAACCCCATCTTTTGATTATCAAGGACAGATCAAAAGGATTTATTTTTATTTATTATTTCCTCCCTGTCTCTTTATCTCACGTTCACTGTCGTTTTACAGGATAGTACCGAAAATCGAAGAGGAGGAGGACGAGGATGACTTGCCGCTAGCTACAGTCAAAATGAAAAACAATCAGCGAATTGCCAATTGTCAAATGAAGAAGGAAGAAGCAGCGCCACAAATGAACTTCATGTTGGAGCCTGAAGAGCTGCGAACAGCTGTTGAAAGTCTACACCTTGAGTCAGATAATGAAGCTAAATGTCAAACAATGGAGAGGATAGTACAAATGGTGGTAGAAGATGAAATAGACGCAGAAACGATACCCACTCTGGCGTCTTGTATCTCGAGTATTCTGTCGCCTCAAATATCTGGTCAAATATTTCCTACGGACAATTTGAACGATGAGTCACTCGCAGACAGTATAAGCACTCCTATCTTCGTTATGTTTCGTAATCAATTCCAGCTATGCAAGGAGGAAGACAATAGAAGAAAACTTTTGGCCAGAGTTCTGGCGGAGATGCAGTCTATCCAGCCTAGAATAGGATACCTTCTTCTTTATTTCTTGAAAGTTTGGGGCAGAGAAGAGGAAAAGAGAGAAGGCGAGCCAAGGTCAGTGTAAAAGAAAATAAATGGCCATACGCTTAATTTTGTTTTTACGTGCTCTTTCAGTCTTTCAAATTTCTTTATTTTTTTTCTTTAATATTTCAGTAATGTTCTGAACGACGTAAAAGCATCGGTGTACAAGGATTTCTGTTCGCAGCGGGAAAAGAAGCTGGATGCGTGTTTGGTATCTGATTTGAAGGTACGAATTAGTTGATCTTCTTCTCACGAATACTTACAGAATCACAATAAAAATTATATTGTTTCATTGAACGCAGCTTTGTCACGAAGACGACATATTTATGTTGTGTTACCTGGTACCTGATGTATATACGGAGTTTCAAAATATTGCACTGGGCAACGTTCAGCTACTGCACTTGGTCGTATCGACAGTAGACGCGTGTCAGCTGCAGGAGCTTGTTTGTCAGATCATGCAAGGACACCTAAAGATGCTGAAAAAGGAATCATTCTCTTCGCTCCTCACTGCTAGTCTCAATTGGGAAACGTTCGAGCAGTACTGCTTCTGGCAACTCGTGTTCGCCCATGACTTTCCCATAGACTACGTGTTACCAGTTTTACCCAAGTTGCAGTTTCGAGATCACGCCGAGGCTCTTACGTCCATCCTCTTGATGCTCAAACAAGAAAAGTAAGCGTAGCTCGCACTCGAATAATTTTCATTATCTTCTTACTATCCTTAATCATCATCTAATATCCTTGCAGGCCGACCTTGGAACTTCTCAGACAATTACTCGTCCGGCAAAGTGTAGAAGGTGACATGTTCGTAGTGGCAGCCCTTCGTTACTGGTGTCGCGATTACGAGGACAAGCTAGCTGAACTTTTGGCCAATCTTTTAAGCACACGTTATCCTGCCACCAGTCCCAATAAGCGAAAGCGTTCCGGGGCAAAGCACAATCAACAGTCAAATGGACCACCAACGGGCGAGCAAGTCCTTGGACACTTGGACCAATTACGTCAGCACTGCACGTCCACGTCAGAATTACAGCTTTACCATACAGAAGGGATGCAAAGAGCGCTGCAACAAGCTCAAGCTGCAGGAAACGATTCCTTGAGGAAGAGCTACGGTGATCTCTTTGCACTTGCGGAAGTGAACGAAGAGAACGAACCTCCTCCGGCGCCTGCGCCAACCTCCGCTAGGAAACACGCGACAGCCTCGAGCGGCGGCGGAGGTGGTGGTGGTGGAACCGGAAAGGGTGGACACAGAAAAGCTGCTGTCAACACGAGAGAAAGAACAGCGACTAAAAGACCACCTCCTCGGGACAGAAATACGGAGAGTAGCGACCAAAGTAGCGAGGTTAGTATATAAAAATCTTAATTCAATGGAAACGAAAAGAATTCCTATCTTTTTCTTTTATCTTGACCGGTTTCGCGTCATGGCGGAAACTAGTCGAATTTCATGTTGAGCGGAAGGTTTACGCTTTGTCCACGCAGGAGGAGGAGATCGTGAAACCAAAGCAAGCCAAGAAGAGAAAAAAGATAAATCCCGTCGGCTCGGACAGCGACTGACCACCCAGTGTCTTCATACGTCACATGGACCACGTCACGTGTGTGCAGAAAGCTACGCTAGCCTTAGGAATAGTAAGATAATATGATACATATAATTAGGTATATACAGATAACCTGTAAATAAAGCACGCGTCAAAAGTAAGTGCGACAGTCCGCGGATAGGAGGGGGAGGGAGGAGGGGGGGGGGAACTACCTATTGATCACATGAGCATTGTCGAAGCGACTTTTTCTCTTTCTCTCTCTTTCTATCTCTTGTACAAATGCGTTTAGATTCGTCAGATAATAACACAGATCTTGCTGACTTGATTGGCACTGCCAATGATTTTGAAAAATCTGCCAGGCTGTTATGCATTGCTGTACTCTATCATTGTCTTCGTATTATTATTGATTTTTTTTAATTACTGTTAAATTCCTTCTTATTTCTTTTTTTTATATATTTTTTCGCACGAAGGAACATCGTGGAAATTATGCTGTCGCTCGACATCTACTGTTACGGTGTAAACTCGGTTAGATTAATAATTTGACATATTACGTGGCCATAAGCTGTATATAGAATTTTTTATAAATTTTCAATGATTCTTATAACGCGTAAGAACATTTCGAAGTTTTCTTCCGAGTAACTTTACGCATAAAGCGTGCACATTCTCACGATCAAAGTGTATTCCATAAATGACTACCAATCAGAATGGAAAATCGTTCTCGATATATTTGATTTCTTTAAATGGCATCTCTCGATTTTCGTGCACGGATATAAGAAGAATGTAAATTATAATGTATAACAACAGAGATGAAAGAACGTGCATGAAAATTTTTTGACTATAGCTCACG
Source organism: Trachelus troglodyta (assembly GCA_030142635.1). NCBI lineage: Eukaryota > Metazoa > Arthropoda > Insecta > Hymenoptera > Cephidae > Trachelus > Trachelus troglodyta. Next base: position 879,745 of record JARQTJ010000095.1, on the reverse strand, counting down.
CAGTCACGTCACGCTTTAAAAATAACCGCGTAAGATCGGACCTTCGTTGAGAAAATAATTCCTAAAGAAGCTTTCCTCGTTGATTTCGCAGATTCATATCGAAACGCAGAAAGTTCGCGAAATCCTTGGATCGATGGGATCTCCGCAGAAGGAGAGAAAGGAAAAGGGGCGTTTATAACGCCGAGACGCTAAATTCGAGTGCGAGGAGAGAAAAAGTCATCGTTCGTACACGCCCGTAATGTAAATTTTCTGTAAAATTATATTAGTCTAGTAAATAGGTAGCTGCGTTATGTATTTTGTAGGTGTACATAAGAGAAGATACGGAAGTGAGGGACATCGCGGCGAAATTTCCATAGAGAATTTTCTACCTGTCCTCTTGACCCTTTTTTTTTCTTTTCTTTTGGAAATTTAACCGAGTGAGAACGAAAGAAGAAAGAGATCGAGAGAAAGGGAACTAAAGTGGATCGAAGAAAAGGAGTGCATGGCGAAGCACGAACGAACGAATTAACGAGTGAAAGGAATGAAAGTGTATGCGCGAATGTAGAATAAAAGTGAGAAGGAGGAGAAGAAAGATATAGACAAATAAAGATGGGGAAAGATAGATCGATATCGCGATACTAGGCGACCACGTGACGTTTCGACGACGTCATAGACCTTACGAGTTGAAGTATCGCAATTTTTCTCGTAATTATACATATACATATTATTATTATATCGATGGTCGGTAGTATATTGGCGTTGTTATGACTTTTCTACTTGTAAATAAATCTCGACTTTGAGCGATATTTAAAATGACGACGGAAATGGTTGTTCAGCGTGCGCGAACGATTGCGACGAGAAGGAAACAAAAGAAAAACTGTAAACATTTAATGTTTTTAACGATCTTGTACACAGGGAATACATGTAAATACATGCATAGAACTATCGTAATGCGGATATAAACATTTAATGTTTTTAACGATCTTGTACACACGGAATACACGTAAATGTAAATACATAGAGATTACCAAAATAGTCGCGTAAATATCCAAAATTTCAGGTCCTTCGCCCCCCCCCCCCACCCTCCCACCTTTATTTACGTATTCTTACCGTCGTGCTGCGTCAACGTACGTGTTTCTTCCTCGATCATTCGTTCGTCTTCCTTAAATGCGTTAATACATACATAAAAAAAGATTACATTGCCTAATCTCACTCCAATCGTAAATTGCATAAGCGGAGAGAAAAAGAAAAAGTAAAACGTCAACTGTCTCCTCGGCATAAATGATTTATTTTGCACACTGAGTGACTGGCTCGATTGCAGGATAATAAATAAAACCGTAATATCATTCGTCGCATAAACTACTTAGATCGTGGTGGAACAATGACGTGAAACTCGCGTTTAGCGTCGCTACGTCGGGTAATAAATATAATTTATCGTTATACATTGGGTCCTTTTTTTTTATTCTGAACTATCGATAAAGAAAGGATCGCGCGGTGCGAGTTACCGACCGAGCTGACACTTCGGGAGGAAATGGAGCTACGACTGAAGCGGCGAAGAACATATGTTTCAGGGTCGTACTTATTGACTGACTGACTGACTTTGCTTTACGAACGTTTACATCCGTTTTGACCAACTCTTACCGTCCTTCTGTCTAAAGGTAGAGAAATAGTCTGCTTTTCTGTTTTTTTTTTTTCTATTCCGCGGATACTTTACATATGCAAACGTCAAGCCGACGAAGGAGCACCAAGGCGCCTGCGTGTACAACCGAGATATACAACTTGTCTGTACAGAGTTTCACATTGACTTAACGAATGGCTTACTTAATTCTTAAACCGTTTGTGCGTTAACAAAATGAAAGTACATGCATATGGTATACACTTGTGGGGAGGGGAGAGGGAAGAACGACGACGAGCGTCGCGCGCGACGTCCCACCCAATCACACGTTAGCACAATATACAAGAAGAGGTCCGTTTATGTACACACATTTACGTGTACGTAAATTCGTGACAAAAACATCACCCACCCCACCCCGTGTCACTTCCCCTGTGACTGTCACGTTGATTTTTTTTTTCCCTTTAATCTTCCTTCTTACAATGTTCCTCACGTGCAGGTAAATCACATGTGACGTCCACAAGCGGCCGTTTCTTATAAAGACATTTATCCTTTACTGTACAAAAAAAGCGCGCACTCGCCCCCCTTTCTTTCGCAATGGTATACGGGCGTCCCTCAGTCTTGCTGCGTCCTCTGCTAGGAGACGCCACGCAGTCGCTTTTACTATGTACAATCTTGCGTGATATATCGTTAAGGCTGTCGAGTCTCGTGCGCGTCTCTCGCGCCAGTGACACTACGGATTGGGAATGAAGGGATGAAAGGGAACACTGTACCCGGAGGATGTATAAGGGACGAGAGTCGAATTACATTGGGGGAGGGTCACTGGTCCGATGAGAAAAAAAATATACAGGGTTTCTACCTAACCGAACTCTAGTAAATCACTTCGTAGACTGTTGCCTTCTTATCGCCGGAACCGGTCACGATGTACTTGTCGTCCGTGGAGATGTCACAGCTCAGCACCGACGAGGACTCTTTCGACTGGAACCAAATGGATAGGAGGTGCGTTAATTACAATCCAAAGTATCGAAATGACATTGAATAACGTTTGTTATAATTCAACAGGTGGGCTACCTGAAATATCGAGGCCCCGTACGGCGTGCGCCATGCATTGAGCAGGTTGTCCTTGCCGGTGGAGATGAACCACTTCCCGGAGGAAGCAAACCGAAGTGACAGGACACATGACTCGTGTAGGTGAAGCTGGTACTTGTCAGGCTTCGTTGCGTGAAGTACCTCCACGTTTGAATTCTCCATGCCGACTGCCAACCACTCGCCGGTCGGACAGTACCCTAAGGAGAAGATCTGCGAGGTGAAATCGTGCTGCTGAAGTTGACGACCTTCACGAAGATCCCAGGAGCGAACGGTGTTGTCGAGGCCCCCGGTCCAGAGTTTCGAACCGTCGGCGGAGATGTCGATGCAGGAGGCGCCATCCGTGTGACCTTGGAACTGCCTGACCAACGTCTGATTCTGCAGGTCCCAGACCGCGATGTTCCCGTCGCTGCAGCAACTGAAGCAGACCTTGGAATCCGGCGAGATCGCCAGGGCGTAGCAGGCTGGTGCAGAGGAGGTTAATTCCGCCTTGATACGAGGCGTGGGACTTGCCAGGTCCCAGATGCTCAATTGACTTGCTTCACCGCCGACGATCAACGTTCTTCCGTCTGGTAGCAGCTTCACTGATCTTATGTAGTTGTCCCTCTGGAGACAGTCTAGCTGAGAGACCGGCTTCGCGTTCCCTGTGCCGCCCTGACCGATGTCCCAGACCTTGACACAGCCTTTGCCACCCGTGTAAACGTATTTCGTGGGGTTTGAGATGGTCACTGCACAGACCACTTCGCCGTGGGTTAGGGTGTTTATTTGTCTTGCGTGCTTAGGCACTCCAGAACCGGCCAAGGCATCCGTAGGGAAGGGAACGGGCTGGAGCTGACCCTCTCCGTTCATGTGATAGGAGTATGCCCTGTAAATACAAAGAAATTATTTCATTTAATTTTCTTCGTCGATGCGTTGGACGTTCGTTGGATTATCTTGTAAGATCATTGGAAAACGACTGTTAAATTTAGCGTAAGTCGATTTCTAACTTCATGCCTGGAGTTGCAGCTGAGTCTCTTTTGACTTTTTTCTCCTTACAAAGTATCCAAATACTCAGTGCCACACTGTTCAGTTCTTTCTCAATCCTATCTCAATCTTCAAGTCTGCCTGTCAAATATTCGTCACAGATGTTGGAACAATAGCGCTGCGTGCGGCTTAAACTAGCGTTACTAACTTTTGCTTCTATTATAGAGTTAAATTTGTGAACCCACCTAGGGGTGAATGTCATGATCCAAGTTGCTCGACGGGGTTCGATAGGTGGTCTTTCATATTAATGCATAGAGTTTCACTAGCAGATTTTTCCATGTAGAGAAACTAGAAGTAATATTTATATATGCGCGAAAGTTGCGAATGGAATTCTACGTTGTGCTTATCAAATTTTATCGAACGCTTTTGTCTTTAATTTAATTGTCAGACAGCAGGCTGTATTTCCTTCTTGATATTACTTTATCGTCTTTTTGGTGTTAACGTTATCGCATCAGATCACATAAAACTACGTCCAGCGAGAAATTTGTTGAAAATCAATGAAAAGATAAACGGCTCAGGCTGTAGATTAAAGTTTGAAAATTTCCTGAAAGTTGGCATCTTTCTAATACTTTACAAATACACCTGATATTTTATATCTCAATTGCAGAGTGGACACTCTACAGGATGTTTCACGTGCTACTAACCGTGTAAGTGACATTTCAATAAAATAATCATTGAACAGACAATTTTTGGAGAATAGACAATGACGAGCAAGCTTCTGCACACTTTGAATCACTTAATTGTATTTTGGCTCATGCACCATTCAGTTAATTACCGCGAATAACGAGGTCGCATTCAACAGGTTATCGACCCCCCAAAAACAGAATACATTAACCATGATCATTTACCGTTGACTAAATAAATCAGCAAAAATGACTGCAGGCAATTAACAAAATTCAAAATAGAGATAAACCTATATATTAATAATTATATTAAATTTTACAAAATTCGTTCGTATAAAAGTTTTAACAAGTTCGTGAAAAAAGCAGCTGACGTATCACTTTACGTGAAACAGCCTGTAGAAGACACATCGAGCTCCCGGTCTCAGCGTATTTCGCATACGTCATAAGTGAATGGGGTCAAAGAAGAAAACTCACGGTTTACCACCGGGTATGCTGCTCAGCCCATTGCTGGAAGGGACCCTCACGTGGCCATCGAATCCGAGCTGCAAATAAAAACATTTCCCTGCAAGCCCATAGCGCACGGATCCTGCCGTCTTTGTAAACAGTCAGCTAACCCAGATAATAAGGGTTACGCGGCTGAACTTTAACAGGGTCGGAGGAGACTCGAGTACGTGGCGCGCGTTGCCCGGATGTTAAGAGGAGAGGGGCGTGTCAGGCTACTAACATTTACATCCTTCAAGGTATATAAAGATCGGTGCTTAAAAGTATCAGCAGCACAACGTGTCTCTCCGCGCGCCACTTCACTTTCCATCCGCCGACAACTTCACGAATCAAGATCCACGGGGGGTTGACCCACGTGTCTCCGGTACGACGTCAAAATTATATTATTTTTTATCGATTTTCTCCCCATGTCATTTGTCACGTGACAACCTAATTAATAAATCCTCGATTGCACTGATATATCGGGCTATTATTTTTTTCTCCCCCCGGGTCATTCTCACCCGCCTTGAGTTGGAACAGAAAAGGAAAATCAATCACGGGACCAAGGCTAGTTCATACAGTATAGCGAAGCAACGAAACACAGAGATCGGTTAGCTCGGTAGGGAGGTTAACGTATAAACCGGAAGTTCCCATTGAAAGAGCGCTAAAAACAAGTTACCATCGATGGCCTGGCGTAGGACAAATTGTTGTAGGACGAGGGTGATTGGGGTGGCTCATTGCCTCGGGATGGCAAGCCCTGATAGCCCTGAGGGGGTGTTTGCTGCGATAATGGCGGGTGGTAGCCCCGGGGCGCCAAGGGGCCAGGAATGCCCCCCAAAGTTGGGGTACAGCTGCGAGAGCCCCTCGCCGCTGCCGCCGACGCCGCTGTTGCCGCTACAGGAGTACCCGGCTTGTCGACCTTCGGATTCCAAGGATAGACCCAAAAGATTATTATCAGGACCTATAAAAAGCTCTCCCAGAGATATATACAGAATCAACCACCCACCCACCCCCATCACCGATTCACGAATTAGAATATGGCTTCTTCTCTGTGCACTTTTTTATGACTCTATGGTGAACGTTAATTTATGGTTTTTTTTTCTTTTTTTTTCACTATAATAACGGGATCGCCCGTAGACGATCGTTGGAGCTTGCTCTGCGCAAGATCTTACATCTTTACTTTTCAGAGAGGGCGTGCTACGAGCCGAAGAACTGCCACTTCGAGAGGGTGGCCTGTCCTTCGTCGAGGTAGGACCGGAACCGGAAGAGGGTCCGCCGCCATGACCAGGGACACCCACCAATTTATCCAAAGTCCCGTTCTCTCGGGGGTCTGAATGTTCTCCATTCGCATGGGGAGACGGCGGTTCCTTCAACATTGTTCAACAATTCCGCTCAACACCCTCCGTAACTCTCTTACGTATCCAACGCTTATTATTAAAATCGCCTTGACAATCCGATCAATTAATTATATACGAAAGTCGACGTATCCTACGACTGTAAAACTTACCTCGTTAGCCACGTCGACTACCAGATCCTGATCACTCTTTTCGCCGTCGCTATCCTGAAATAGAACAAAAACAAAAGTTTTTACCAGAACATACCTAAACAAAAGATCCATTAATTTTCTTATCACTATCATTTTTTTTAATTATTTTCAATTATCTACCCCTTACCACCATCTCACGTTATTTCGAAATCACCCTATTTAAATTATCGTCAATTACGATCGATCAATACTTGGTCTTGTATAATCACTTGGAATTGCGAAACCAGCCTAGGAACAGACGTGTATACGTATTGTAAATATTGTACCGTCTCGTATTGTTTTTTTATAGTCTTGTCTATTTTTATCCTCTTGCAATAATCTACCGTACCGTATCGCAATCACTTGAGCGATCCAGTACCAAGAAGGTCATGCCTGCCGGATACCTGGAGCTACTAGGAAGGCTGTGAGTGAAGCTTTTGTTATTCGGCCATATTTACGTTAGCGTGATATAGACCGTGTCGCAGTGTCCTGCCTTATGCGTTCCCGATCATCCTTGAATCCGTAAATTGCCAGTCGGTGGCGCGTTAGAGGATCGATGCTGTCTAATATCCTTTACGAGTCGTATTTTGGTCTGGCGTTACCATTTTACGTACAGTCCACGCGTCGCGAAGTTACATAAAACTGTCACGTAGTATCGGAGGTGACATCTTCTTATGACTTTAAACGTAAATGAGTCACCCGAACGAACAGAATCTTTTACTCCTGGTAGCGACTATACCTATATCTCTCTATACTTTCAACGATATCCAACGTAGACTACAGACACTCCGTGACAGCATACACGGTCCGTTAATGTCTCGAAAGTCTCTAATGTACCGGTGAAACAATTATGAACTGTATTTCGCAGCAAATTGTATGGTATCGAGTTTGGTGCATCGTTGCGTCATTAAAGTATACTGTGTCTTCCCGGGTAGTTGTTCATAATAGGATGTATATATCTATACGCGTACAGCATACCATTGGGTATCGCTTGTTCGACGCCCTATACTATGTTTCGACCGCGCACACTACAGGGTGATTCGCGTAACGCGATTATCGGTCAAAAGAACGATTATATCGATGCAGAATGAACCAGATTATACGAAAGGTACATTGATCGATTTTGGTACGATGAACAAAATTGCGCAATGAAATGAAAGATCGATCGTTGTCGATAAATTAAATAGCATCTTCGTTCCCGTGATACAAAGACGATTCGTTTTGGACGATATAGATAAATATTTTTTCGAGGTTGTGTCACTTTAACGTCAACTCTAGATAATTTCTTAGTCTAAAAAAGAATATTCAAAATCCAAAATCTATACAAACTGGTTTAGATCTGTCATACTGCATTCACCTTGGTTATAGCTCAGTCCCTGTGGGCTACACGGAGAAAAGGCATTTGTTCATTAGGCTCGCGAAAGATGGGAATCTTGCACGTGTGGTAAAGGACAGTACGCAGGTCGACTTTAATCCGGTGGCTAAATAATTTTCAGTTGCCCGTCTCGGCCCGGAGATTAGGGATTATACGCGCGAGACACGCAATAAATTTGTATACGGCCGGTGAACTTGGGTAAATAGAATGCTGTGGTAGTATTGATTTCAGTGGCATTACGGGCGCGGAGGGAAGGGCGAGAGAGCGAGTGAGATAGACGAAGGACTGGGGGGATGGAGTGTCTTCCACCCCTTAACCTGCTCGTTCTAGCGTTAAATATGATACAAATGTTATCATCCCTTCTATTCCGTTCCCTCCAGCCCCACCCACCCCGGGCAACCCTACTGCTTGCTCGGGCGCCCAGTCTGTCGGGAACGTCGGGTATTAAGGGCAGCTCTATCATTCGACCGCCCGCAACCCCTCATATCTTTACTCGACTGCGCCTTCGAGAATCCTCTAATTTTTACCACCCTTATGCTTTCGTACTTTGCTACGTCATTCCCGCTATTTTTTTTTTTTCGTGCTATCCCTCATACGGCAATGAACAGCTGTAGGAGTTAACCCTTGAAAAGAAAAGTCTGTTTGGAACTGGTTCTAGAAAATTCTTGAACTTTTTTCCCCTCTAATGTATATATATATAGAAATATTCGAGAGGTGAAAATAATATGAAGCAGCCGCATCGATTGCGAGAGGTGCGATAATTTAGTATAAGCAGCAAGTCGGTCTGGTTGTATTATAATTGGCGAGGTAGATGGAGACTGACGTCTCAATTCACAAGGCAATTGTTGGCAAGTAGAAAACTCGAAGAAAGTTCTGCCGGAATTATACGCTCAAGAATAATTTCCATGAATAATCCACGTTTGACAGGAACTTCTCGTTATATCCAAGTGGCACCTCTGACGCCTGTTCGAGGAACTATCGTGGAGCTGTGCGGTCGTCAGCCGATAAAGATCGTAACTGAATAGTCAGGTTATAAAAGCGAATAACAACAAAGAGACCGTTTCGCGTGAGGTAACTTTTGAACGCGACGACGCCCACGTCGCCCCTGATTCGCACGACCAACACGAGGGTAAAACTCGATCGACGAAACAAATGGCAAATTCCGTGATTAGAGGAGGCGTAAACGTAGGAGAATAAATAGGACGACCATACCGACCCGGTATAATGTCTTTCGAGAAGCCATTACGATAATCCGTAAAGCGAGGAAGTAAAGAAGAAAAAAAAAAGAGGGAAGACACGTCAAAGAGCAGGTAGTCCTTAAGTCACGTGCACAATGTGCGAAAACTATTAATGCCATATAAGGGCTGTGCCAAACAAAATTCGCCTAAATAAGGGTGTCCATCGAAACTGGAAAAACATTTCGAAGGAGACAGGTGGACACGGGAGTCGATCGTTTCAGAATTATCCGACCGGTGTGTATCGGCCCTTATGTTCCGCGATATAAATACACAGGCGGGCCTGTACGTATATCTCTACCAGGCGCGACTACAGGGTATAGGAGCCGTAGGATAGGAGGTCGTATGTGCCGGCAATATACGACGGATGGGGATACGCATCGCAGTCATACAATAAATACGATATTTGCGCCCCTGTCCCGAGGAGCGAAGAGAGCGAGAGTATAGGTGGAGGTGATCGAGGTGGATGTAGGGGGAGGAGGTGGGAGGAGACGCGGAGGGCTGGTGGATAGCTCGGGGATGGTATAGATTTTTATGTCTGCGAGAAATACAAAATGATGGATATAAACCTCCACCTCCACCTCCACCTCCGTTTCGCCTCGCCCCTAGTAGCCCACCCTCCCACTCCACCCTCCGTCCCCAGCTAAGCCCCCTGTCTCCTTCCGCCTCGCGCTCACGTTTTCAGCCCACCTCCCGGCCAACCTAACCTAACCTAACCTCCCAACCACCCCAGCGGAAGCTCAGAGCGAATGTTTTGTCATCATACCACCCCTCGCCCATCCTCGCTCGCTCAACCATCTACCCCAACCCACCAAAACGCCTCCTCCCACCCCCCTCCTCCTCTTCACCCACCCACCTCACTATCCTCTATCCCCCTCGCACTAGCTACCACTACACACCTCCGCCGCCACCCTTACTTCGCCCAAGGCCTCCGCAGATACACTTGCAACCACGTACACACCTCCAATTTCCTCCAGCTACCCTAACAGCCCCTGTACATATGTACGGAACCTCCCTATGTACAGGGCTCGTGTACGAATACGTGTTCCTTTACGTCGTTCAGCTTGTCCCTCTTACGTCCCCCCCTCCCCCGCCCACGAGCTCGTCACCTCCACACCCTCCACCATCAACTTCTTTTTCTTATTCCTTTCATCCGTTTCATCTCTACCTCCCTCCTACCCCCCCCTCCCCTCCCCTCTCTTCTCTGTCTCTCTATTTGTTTCTCGGACGCTCTCCCGCAGTGTCTTTCGGCAATCTCCAAAGATAAGCACACGACCTTTCGCCCCTTTTTTATCTTACAGCTAAACTCGAAACTATTCTCAAGAACAAAAATTTAGCTGATTAACTTTTTTTCACGTATTTATGGATATACTGTAGAACTTTACGTATATGCAGTATGCACCTCCATTCTGTGCGTTATTATTGAGCGACGATCTCTAGTCGATTAAATGAGGATCCTCGTTTATGTTTTATCGAGCGGTCTGCTACAAGAATTTCATTTTATAGATATGTAGATATATATATGTACACCTTTATTCAGAAACCGACTGTATTATTTCTACCATCTCGCGCTACTATAAATATATATCCCCTACTTAGAATACTCGGCCGAGTATCGACGTGTAATTGGCAAAGTTGCATCGGACCGATCCTGCAGGACGTGTGCTTCTCTCTCTCGTCATCCAATTACCGCCCGGCTTCTTTTCTTATTCTTTCTTATCCGTTTTATTCCCATTATATCCGTCTCTCTCGATCTTTCTCGCACCCGATTTTCCCCTTCGCGCCTTTCTCTCTCGTACCCCCCACTAAGTCTATACCTTCTTCTTCCTCGGAGCCACCTCCCCTCCTTCGTCCTCCCCTCCACCCTTTCTAATACTTGGCGAATAAATAGCATGGGAAATGAAATTTCACCTTATCTTATGACTAGAAAATTATTACCGCGGGCTCTCTCCTTCTTAATGCGGCGACACTCTCTAGTCTTTCTGTATGTAAAATTAATTTGAGCTTCTTTCCTGTATACGTTCAAATTGTATATCGACTGAGCTGACTTCGAGCTTAGTTCGCTCTTACCTTATAAAGTTGTTTCCGCTTACCGACGAAGTAATTGTCGTCGGCTACTTTTCACTGATACGCATTACTCATTTCCGCGTCATTTTGTTTTACGAATTGGACAATTCCGGCATGTTTTTTATCGAGTGACAGGGAGTGGAAATTTTTTTGGAAAATTACTGATAACCATTCAGATTTTCGTTTTCGACCGACAGACGAAAGTAAAGTTTAGGCAAAATTTTATATAAAAAAATTTTTTACTCTTAAGGAATATAGTTTATTCGAATTTTCAAATTAAACTGTAGTGCTTTACATGTTGGAATCGTTCATAAAACGTCGTGATAATCATTTACATTTTCTTCATTACGAGCAGACCGCTTAATTCGCAAAGTTTGACGCTGTAACGCATCCGTTATTATGACGGTATGCAGATTGCAATGTTTTTCAACGGTGTAAACGAGAAAGCGCAATATCGCGCAAACCTTCTGTATTTATCATTTTCGCGAGGCCATAACGGAATACAAGAGCATATAATACAACCCGACGATAAATGCCCTTCGCTTACAAGTACTTAAGTATTTCATCTTGTGGCAATTGTCAAGACGCTTTATGAAAAAGTCCCACGATAACCGCGAGCAATAACAGTGCTGCAGTCTGGTACCAGAAAGTGGTACAAAAAAATATTTAAATCGCGCGAAATTCCAAAATATGCGTAAAAGAAACGAATAAAAAATGTACCAAAAAATATTAAAAGCGACCATCTTGGTAAAAAATTTAACAAAAATAATAAAAAAAAGTCGTATCAAGTACCAAAAAAAAAATTTTGCTTCTTTCCGACAAAGAGAAAAATCATCGCGTACTCCATCTACGTGTCCACGTAGAAAGGTGACAAATATGAAAAAAAGTTTTATAAAAAAAAACTTAGACAACGAGCAATTAGAAAAACGTTTTTATCCGTACCAAGTAAAAATCGTGAAAAAACTCATATAATATCAATGTAAAACAATTGCAGAGACGCGACTGTGAGGTCTGTCAAGAACCGTCGCGGCATCTTCATACTCGAAACGGTAACGGGACCCAAGTCAAGGATCGACCTCTCGACCCGAATAAAAAATAATGGCGCGCAAAGTCCGATACGCTTCCGCAATAATTAATCCTTCGATAATCACAAGTTGCCAGAACGATTCATTACCATAAATCTCATTAGGGTAGACGAGAATGTAAAATCGTTCAAAAAATTCTTTACGTGTTAAAATATATATACAAAATCAAATTGGTACAATTTTCACATGCTAAAAACCGCAAGCATCTATAATAATACAAAGCACCGTATACACTATCGCAATAAAATAATAATAAGATAAATAAAAAATTTACAATGATAATACGTCGTTTATAATTGAAATTCCGAAAGGATCCCGCGAAAGAATATTAAAGTACGAAGAATTCATAAGGGAGATTCTGCAGTATTATTATTATCATCATCATCATTAAATTTACTATACTTAATCAAATCCGCTTACGGCGCTACTCGCCGATACGTATCGAACGCGGATGATCGATTTTTGCATATAGATTTATGGGCAATTTTCAAAATCGATTTAGTCAATGGTCGTCCGCTAGCCATTTTCATCACGCGACAAATCAGCGAGTGGATTAGAATTTATTATTCCTAGCCTGATAAAAAGTGGACCACTTAACGTCGTTAAAATTATAAGGGAAGCCCAGGGGTTTGTTATTTCGTGTGACGGCGTTGACTCGATTCACCTTTGTATCATGAGTACCCGATCTACAGGCACTGGGGGTTGATTTCTATATTGATGTGGACCTTCGTATTCTTGACTCTCAGCGAATTATTGTTATCTAATCTAGCGCCAATAACTAGGGTAGCGTAAATCGATCGCCACTGTCGGGTTGACTGAGGTGACGTCGTGCGTTTATCGTTAATCGGTTGGCATCGAGCTGGTGATACGAGCACTTTTGGTTGAAAAAAAAATCCAGCAGCTTTTGGAAGTTAAACGTATCGCGATCGTTGAGTCCGGCATTTAATCAGCAGCGATAAGTGACGTCACGTACACTTGGAATAACAAGAGGAAGTCACTGAAGTAAAATGAAATAAAAAAGTTCGAGGATCCAATAGACTCTTATACATTGAAATCCATAAGACGAAGGCTTCTTCCAAACAACACGTGCTTCTTACGAATAAAAGCTTGCATCGAGTACCATATCTTATCAATTGATAACGCGAAACAAAAATTCGAACTGCTTAAAGGCGATCGTTAAATTGGCTAGTAAAGTGTATATTTAAACTTTTCCTGCTAACACGGTACTCGGGAATATAGATATCAATTAACGCTACGTTCGGCCAGGAGTATCGTCTCGCAGCCTCTCGTATCGGTCCAGTGAAATTTAGACATATAAGAAAATTACGAACTATTCCCCATAGCAATCTCATATAATCTTAATTGATACTCTATCACGTATCTCGACTCTTCTGCTTCGATACGGTAAATAAATAACCCATACATGCATATCTGGTATGGTACAGAAGGAGAATTAAAAGAAAATCTATAGCACAGTCATACTTATATCAATTTCGGTCGTCCAATTTCGCACAAAAGGCAGAGGAGAAGGACGTTCTAATCGAGAAAGAGTCGACGTGATTCGCCGTGGAATTCTCGCAGCGCAGTCTCACACGGCGTCGCACGTTAATTAAAGTTCTTCGTCGCAAATGGGCTTTCGTGGCGATGACCAGTTTGCAGTAAGGCGCGAGTAACGTGTAAAAGTGTAACGAAAATCCATCAGCGAATCCAATGTTTTTATATTACATAGAGAGATAGATAGATAGCCAGGTTAGGTAGGGTAGGACAGAGTGTAAGGCGTGGGGAGGATGGGTCAACGGAACGACGATCGAGAAATGGAGGAGGAGGAGGGGGGGGGTGGAAAAGCGCGTCGGGCGATGGCAACGACCAGGGGAGGGGGAGGGGGAGGGGGATGTGGACAGTGACGAGCGGTAGGTAGGTCCCACAAAATAAACTGAAACCATCCCTGTTCTCATCCCAGGTCGCTCATTCTGCCAGCGTCGTCCGACCCCTCCCCCTCCCCCTCCTGTCCGCCCCCCTCCAGGAGCTCGGGCTCGGCCAAATAAATTACACCGCCTCGTGACGCGAAAAAATCCAACGAGTTGCGTGGTAGCGCTGGGAGGAGGAGGAGGTGCGGAGGGGAGGGTGGTGGTTGGGGATGAAAAAGGTTGGATGGGAAGAGGGTGACCGGCGGCGAGAGAAAGCGGCCGCGAGGCACCGGCAGGCGGCATCAGACCAACAGAAAGCGAGAAACGAGGAGAAAGGGAGAAACTGAGAGAAACAAGAAGAATGGGGTGGGCGAGGAGGACCAAGTGAGAGAGAGGGAGGGAGGGTTGGAAGGAGGGTTGGTGAAAGAGAGCGTGAGAGAAACGGAGATGAAAGTGTGTGTGTGTGTGGGGAGGGGGGTTGAGGGTGGTGAGTGAAAGAGCGAGCAGGTTCACGGGGGGGTTAGGTGCAATGGCTGGGTAGCTATAGGGGTGCGAGGTTGGCCGGGCGGCAGAGGAAATAAAGAGAGTACGAAAAAAGGAGGATGACGGGGTAGGGGCAGCGTGGTCCGCTTTAATTGGTTCGACGTGGTCAGATGAAAAATTCAGCCCCCGCAGTGCACCCCTTGTCCCTTCTCTTATTTTCGCCTCTACCACTCTCTCTCTCTCTATCTCTCTCTGCACGGGAACCTTTCTTCGACGAGTCCTGGATGTATCCTGATGCCTGGATTACCTGTTACCGGCATTTCGTAGGGGTATGTCATCGGGTACTTGGTTGATCGGGGGGGGTATGACCTGTAGGTATGATTGTGCGACGTACGAAAAGAATCAAAAGTCTCGAAAATTGGTTGGGAGCAAATTGGTTCGCTAAGGGTGAAGAAAAAAAGGTTGGCTCGCGGCTGAAAGTAAAATTTTCGAGATCGCATTAAGGGGATTCTCCGTAGTGAAACAGCACTTTCGGACGTAACTGGCTGCCAGTTGGTAGGTGTGCACTGTGTTACTGGTTTGATTAATGCCTTCCTGAAGGTTGAAAACTACGACCGAGAGCACCCTCGGAGCTAGTTTCCAAGAGCGACGTCGACATACGAGAACTCATTTCCGGGTACGGCTCGGACCCTGCGAAGTCCGCGTTCGGATCAACTGGAAACTGAAATTGGAGGAATCCCTTTCGAGAAATAACTTTAAACAAGCTCCGAGTTCTACCGGGTTAAAACGGATTAGATGTACACGTAAGCGCTGTCAAGAATTTGTAACGAGCGGCATCCGGCTGGAGGACGTCAATAGCGAAGTAAACGGCTTGAGAAAGAATTTTTAAAAAACCGTAACTGAGCCTCGGCCGGATCCCATACGAAGGAGGTTGGGGTTTACCTGCTTAGCCGAGAGGAAAAAAAATTGAGCGTTAGGCGCCTCGTGGAAGAATGAAATAATTGAATCCGACGGGAACGCACGTGCGAAATGCGTTTTTCAAGTTCTTAATTACACAGCGAGTGGTGCACTTTGTTACCTTGACTACCCCTAATAATTTTTATGTAACACGTCCCCACTCGACGCTTTCGTGATGAACTTCAGCACGCACGAACCGTTCGCCTTCTAACCAACCGTAACGCAATGAATTCAATGTTTTCGAGGGGTATAACGGTTTCAAAGCGGTCCGTTGGATGCGCGGGAAATTCAAAAATATCATACATCGTTCGTAAGCCTGCCCAATAGGCTATCCGTGTGACGTAATACTCACGTGACCAAGTTTCTCTTCTTTTCGCCGCTTGGAGTCGCTCTCGATGTCAGGCGTCCGAGTCCTGAATTTTTCCGCGGGTGAAACCGAGCGTCTTAACCTCTCGTCCGTTAACGCAATGGGTTTTCGATCCTCGGGCGTCTCGGCGGCTCCTCGATGCTGAAGGTCGACCGGTTTCAGGAGAGCCTGTGCCTGCGCCTGTGCCTGAGCGGCGGCGGCCGCAGGATGCGGCGGTGGCGCAAGATGCGGCGGAACGCCGGCGGCGGCGGCGGCCGCCGCAGCCGCACCGGCAAATCCAAGAAGACCCGCTGGTGGCAACCCTCCTACCACGGCTCCGTGAGGTATTTGCTGCGCGTGGATTTGTTGCTGCGAAATATAAGTTTCCGCTATAGTCCCGTCCACCTCGAGATTAACACATCCAGCCTAGGCAATATTAAATCCCGGGCCTATGCCATTTTTCAAATATTCCCGCGCGCGGCTACGCTAGCGACGCTCTGCGGAGACTCGCGGCACTAGATTACCGCAATAGAAGCTACACGGCCAAGTTCACAGAGGGCGCTAGTGCTCCCAAGTCGCCTACGAGGCCCGAGAGAGGTTAGGATTCCAAATTGACATGCATTGTCCGCTCGCTTGCGCAAACCACGATCTTCTCAAGTGCGGAACCGCAGTATCCAATGACGCGGAGCTACCAACTTAACTCATCCGGAACTCCTGGCAATTGCTGCGATACTTCACGCGTTCACGAGCAACTCGAACTTTCGAAGTTAAACCCAAGTCCTGATATACGTGGCGTCGCTGTTGTCGACGATCGAGTATAGAGATTCTTATGACGCCGATTTTACGTGACCCGGTCACAGGCTCGAGGCATCGATTTTCTTTACCCGCGATCTCGTTAACGAAAATCACAATAAGTCGGTGCCACGTGAAAATTACTTACCAAAAGTTGTTGCAATCCCTGCTGCTGTTGTTGCTACAAGCACAAGAGAGAACCACACATATATACACGCACTAAAGTTTCTTCGTTCATGTGAGAAAAACAATTTTTTTTTATTACTTTTCTACCTATACGCAAAATCCTTAATCATTTGATCGACTGTAAAATACTGAATTATCAACTGGTCCACGGTCATCTATACTCACCCCTATAATCGCATTGAGTTCCGTCATAGTGACTTGTTTGGCTCTCTCCACCGCGTTCGCCACTTGCTGTTGATGCTGCAAGCCATGCTATTCATTATCGCGTTGTTAACTCAATGCAGAATCAGGACGGATTAATTGGCCAACTGAAAAGTTTACAACTCACCTCTTGCGCAAGAAACGGCAGGACCTGCACGATGATTGCGTTCAGTCGTTTCGCGATTTCCGTCTGCAAATATAAATTACCGTTTACGTCAGAGAGACAAGCATTACGTAACGATTTATAAACAAAAAAAAACACCACTATGACCCAAAGCAAACAGCGGTACAGCGAACAAGATCCCAAAAGGGATAAACTCTAAAATCACCCTTACACCAGTAGAGATAAAAATAGCCGAAAAAAATGTTCCATCCTAAAAATAATCCCTTGCATAAAATTAGACAAAAAATAACTCGTTGCGCAGAAAATTTATTCGTACCTCCCGATCAAATGTTTGATAACTCTTATCAAAATTTTTCATAAAAATCAGTACCGCCCGCCAAATCGAGAATAAGCTTTATGGCAAATATTAAAGCAACCCTCTAAATCCTCTATTAAACGAATCCTTCAAATATGCTGTATATAGGGACGAGCGTAACGGGTTGTATCTTATCAAGAATATCTCCTCTATCGTATTTCAAGGTAAATGAGTAAAAATCGATACCGACCGATTTCCTATACGAAGACAAAGCTCGAAATGCATAAGGGGTCAAAGAAAATTAATTTACAAGTAAAGAGGATCAAGCGGATTAATCTTGGTCGGGGAAACGTTTGAGATGTGAGAAGATTTCGCGTACAAGAGGATCCCGACGTATGTGATACATGGTAAGGGGTAGTACGGCGGGAGGAAGGGGGTGCTCCGGGAGGTAGGGGTTTAACATTGAGATTAGCAACGGCTAAAAATCGATCTCATCGCCACCCTCTACCCTTTTTAACTGCAACCCTCAACCACCCCTTCTCCGCCCTTTTGACCAAATAAAAGAACTGGAATATACCGGCTATACAACGTATATGACTGAACGGACTCGGTAAGCGCGAGACCGGGAAAACCACCCCTAACCCTTGCACCAAGTCGAACTGATAGATACGAAAGAATGGGGTGAACGGGGAAGGGGGTGCATTTCAGGGGGGGTAGTTGTAGAGTGGACTCGAGTGGACTGGGTATACTGGGTATATATCTGCGACTGGTCAGACAACGTATTTTGGAATAGCTACAGCAGGCAGCCGGCACCGATATACCGGGTGTAAAGCCACCACGTCGTTAGGGGTGGAGAGAAGGAGAGGGGGTTGGTAAATTTCTTGGGTAACAAAGCGTATGACGCGACGGTGATTCGATACGTTAATCGAGTCGAGTGCAAATAAGGGGTTGTAAATTGATAGGGAGTATGAAAAAAAAAATTAATACATATTTAACTCACAGACTACTCGACAGGTGCGCGGTAATGATTGGTGAATAAATTTTGGAAACTTAATAATTTCCAAAAAAAAAGTCAAGCTATGATATTTTAACGACAGGAAATATTTTGCATGCAAAGGTGGTTGAATCTGTCGTGTACCACCTGACGTAGACACGGTTGATAATTTACGATAGACACCGTAGAGGGGGAGAGGGGGGGTGCTCGGCAATGTAATTTTGCAAATTCGACATTGCAAAATGTCATACGAAATGAACATTCGTTTGACGTTATAACGACGCACGGTTGGCACGTTAAATTCTACCCAGAGATAAACTTTACGAATTGCGTAACGCAGACGATAAAGCACCCGCGTGATACGCGGGGCGTAATGGGCATTGACAAATATTACGTATTCAGTCAAGTCAACGTTTGAACGACGAAAGGAAATCGGGACAACCTGACGAATGATGATACAGTTAAAAAGTTACCGCGACATACATGTGACGTTAGCAGGTAATATAATTTTAAGAGAAAAAAAAAACATTCCAAAAAAATAAAACATACCCCTCTCGCGAAAAATCAAAATTCCACACCCCTAAGAGCGCATGAGTAAATCCGTGTCCGATCGACGTCTCGATAACGCTCGTGAAAACAATTGCAAAGTGGGATAAAACATATTTTTGACAGTGACGTCACTTCGACGTCGTAATAAAAAAACGGGTGCAGGGTATACCGAAAGATGTATTGGAAATATTGACATTCGCCATTCGAAGAGGAAAGTCGAACTGGGACAACTCCAGCAAATTTGAGTTGGTCGAAGGAGCGAGCGGTAGAGCGTTGAATGCGCGTATGGCTGGTAGAGGAACGAGTGTCTCTGCTAGAGGATCCGGAGTACGAGCGAAGGGTGAAAAACGAAGAGAGGGGGGCGGGGGGTAAAGTAGAGGCAGAGTGACAGAGAAGCTACGGAGCGAGAGAGCTGGAGAGATATAAGAGTCGGAAAGTCAGAGAAACGAAAAAAAAGTGGCAGAGGGTGGAGGGTGTAGGGGGAGGGGTGGGAAATAAGCGAGTGGGAGAGCAGCGAGATGGAGGTGGAAGTTAAGACAGGTGGCGAGGAGGGGATGAGGCCTCCCCCTCCACCGACACCCGGATGACGCGTAAGAGAGGGAGAGCGAAAGAGAGGGTCGAAGGGGAAACCGTGGGTAGAAGACAGAGAAATGCGACGCGCTGTTGGAGCGCTAAAAAGGGTAAAAGGAAGAATGGTGGGAGGGGAGGGGAAAAAAAGAGTCTAACCTCGTACGGGGAAGATTGTTCCCATTCGGGGATTAAATTGAAAAGGATTATAGAGACGGGCTGCGGAATTTTATATATGTGTATATATGTATGTGGCTCGTGCAGCCATTTGAATTTCTCACGCCTCGGGTCGGAGGGGGTTGGGGGAAAAACATGAAAATGTCAAGGATCTTTTAGCCGGTTAGCTAACCGTGTTGGATTGGAAGAAACTTCAAAGATTTTTTATTGGACTGAGATGGGTGGATATAATTTTACGAAAAAAAAAAGTATATAGTGTGTATACATATATATATATATATATATATATATATATATATATGTACGTGGCAAAGAGGGGTGCCGAGACAACGGTTCCGATCCTACACCCCATTAAATTGCCGCCCCTGGAAACAAGAGTGAGAAATGATCGGCCGGTAATGCTAATGAATATCAAAGCATTAGGTTAAGGGGGGATGCTTTTGAGTTTAGTCCGGATATCGAGGGGTTGTTCGCGCTGGAAGAGGGTGCTTTCAAGAAAATTACCAGCAACGAGACACATTTGCGTGAAACGCGCCAGAGGGATGGGACGTTTAGGATTTTATCACGTTTTGATGGCTTCGCGGGGAAGGAGGGGGAAAAAAAAGTGTGTCCAATTCGATATTTTTATAATCGATATATAGAAGTCGTATAAAAGCAATAGGGTCTTACCTGCTTGTGCATCTCCACGTTAAGGCCGTAGGACATCTCGTAGTACTGAAACAGAAGGCAGATTAGGATTATTTCGTTTTTACCTAAAATTGAAAAAATATATTCCGCGTTATTCGCACACAAAAAAAAAGATTCGAACGAACGACGAAACTCTTACTCGATAGGTTATCGCTTTCTTTTTTTTTTACTTCGCGCTATTCACACCCTATGAGAACCACCGCCATTAAGGGTAGTTCGCTCTTGACAACTTTTACGAGGGGTTACGGCGCTGACGTCATCAAGCAAAACTCCCTTCTTCACTATGTACACCGTAAAACTTGACGAAAGTTTCCGTAATGCTGCTGGAACTTAGGCGAAACAGACCCGACGCGCTTATATCGCGTCTAATGAAAAGTTCGTAAAATAATATCGACATCGAAACAAAAAATAGCGTATTAAGGTAAAAACACTTGTAAGGGTAGAAAAAAGTTTTATTGCACGTATCGAGCATTTGATACGAAAGCCGATGATTCTTTGACATGCGTTAATGATAAGGCCTTATCTTACTATCGAGTCATCGTGTACACGGTCTTAACCCGATAGTTAGATACAAGATTGATAACGGTAATAAAAATGGAAATCGTTTTATCTCGTTAACGTTATCACTGAAAATAAGCGAGTGTCAGGGATATACGTTTATTAGAAATTACGAAGTATCTTCAGGGACGGCTCCCCATAAATTATCCCCCAGAGCATCAGTGACCACGTGTCATTGCCAGTCACTAGGTAAAGGTAAAATATCATTCATACATACGATAATAGCGTTATCTAACGACAGGCTGAATCTCCGTAAAAAAATTTATCGTCATATGGAAATATTGCCAATTGAATAAGGGATGAAATTTGTAAAGGAAAAAAAAATTAGGATAAAATTTACGATTTCAAACACACCTTAAAAAATAGTTGAAAAATATATCCGTATCGTGATAAATTAATGATCGGCGATATATAGATGAGAATAATAAAAATAATAATATCAATAAACTGAACAATATGCTTGAATCGAGTTACCAGTTAAGTCTAAAGAAAACCTTATCCGTCGTCCTCTTTTTTTTTTCTTCTGATTGCGAACCCGGCGATGCCCTAAAAGTTGTTCCGACTGCCTACAATAAATTCCCTGGAGGAATTTAGGTAGAATTATTACTCCCAAGTGATCGCGCGAAAATACGTGTATATATAGACAAAATAAAATAGTACACTAATCCACGTATATTGTACACCATACAAAATATACAGACATATATAGTGCTCTCGCTAAAGGTTCAGTACAAAATTACAGCGATGATTTGACGCAATTACCCAAATCCCCCGAACGGCAAATCCATTTTTCTGCGAAAAAAAAATTCAAAAAATTGACCCTAAATACATTTCCGCATAAGAATTTTGCACTTGAGACAGTCAAGCACGAAAGTAATGATTCGTAGAAAATCATTTCGTCGCAGGCGAAAAAAAAACAATCTAAGAATAATAATAAAATTTATCCTGACCTCCGACATCTCCCCCCCCCCCTTAAATTTTGATCACTATCGATGCACCCCCACCCAATCCCCTTAAGTACACGTTCCATGCACAACATACACCCTGACGCTAGCCGCATCGATTTCTCCTGTTATAGTTTTACACCCAGTAGATAACAAGTAAATTCAATTTCGAAGTATCGACACAGCCCAAGAAACCGCGACGAAAATTGGCGTCCATCGAATAACGGTGGTTGATAATTTTATATGGCGAAAAAAAAAATATTCGCCAACAAGGTAAACCCCACCCATTGCTACCCTTGTGCGAATTTCACGCTAAATATTTAATCCAGTGAAATTTTCGCAAGGATTAGTTCGGGTTTTTTTAATTAAAAAAAAATTCTCACGCCAAACGATAATTAGTCTGTAATTAAGAGTCACCGTCGTTGACCACCGTTCGAGGAGTGAAATCAGGGTTACGCGAATTGTACGACGAAGGTTTCTCATTCCACGGGATATATGGGTTTCGCTTAATTCGCCCCTTCGCCCATCACGGGAAAACAAGAGAACGGATGGGAAGAGAAAGATAAAGCCGTGCCCTGCGGCTAGAAAGGATCACGATCAACCCTCCTTGCATCACATACACTATATATATATATACAGACGTAACTACAGCTTCTTTCGCTCCTGCCCGTACAAAATTTTCAGCGATGTAGGGGAGAAAAAAAGTAATTGTTTTCTTCGCCAACTTTTTCAAAAGTTTTCGCGGAGTTTCGAGAAAAGAGAAAGATAACGGACTCGCACTGTGTACGTGTAAAAAAGAAATCGTACAAACAATATAGGTATGTACGTGTGCACTCGCCTTTATGACAGCAGCAGTATACCTATACAGTACGATGTACACGTATAATTCCTAATGCATATATTAATATGTATGTATATATAATACTAAGTACTGGGTACAACACACGACATAAAAAAGTTATGTATCAACCTTAAGCATTGCCTGTACAGATCTTATCAAAAATGCAGCAGAACATGAAAAATAAAGGAAAAGGCTAGTTCACCCGGTATAGTCCCCTAAAATGACGTGTATTAAACGAAAAAAAAAACCACAAAAAAGACCACGAACCGCGTACACTTTTCCGGCGATACTCGCGCGTGCCCAAAAATCACATTAAATAATTAAACGCGAATAAGAGTCGCCGTAACGCGACAATTAACACTCTCGCCGTCGACGTAAAATTAATTTCACACCTGTGCGATAACAAGGGTGTACAATAACGTTAGACCAGTTGCGAGAGTGTAAAGGTTCATAATTCCCTGATAATTTATTTCACTTCAACCACTGACCCGATTTCGACTTCAATTTTGAAGAAAAGCAAATTTTCCGAGTCGAGTGATAAGATACGAGGGGTTAACCCCTCAAATCTTAAAGTCGAATTAACGAGCCGACCGCAAAATCGATCCCGTATACTTGGTACCGTTTACTCGCGATGTTGAAGTTATAAAAAAAAAGAGTCACCCGCTATAGTTACAGCCACAAGGTATAATTACGGGGAAAGGACTTTCGTGAAGAATCGTTCTCATTTCACTTTAGGCCCATCGGTTCTCAAACTCGGAGCTGCAGACGTCCGACGTCGTATTTGGCGAACCGCGAGAAAAACGATAATACGCACGAACGTACCATTAGTTTTCAGGCGTTAAATGCTAGAAATAGGTAATCCTGCGAAAGCGACATGTAAAACGAGACGCGTCCATCTATCAGCGTGGACAGGTACAGGAGAGGATTCAGTCCCGGAATGGATTATGGCTAGTGCTAAAATGTGTTTTGCATGATAATTTGGAAAGCTGTTCCTCAGACATAATTATGTACTTCGCACAGTAGATTTTAACCTCCTCGCAGCTATTGGTCCTGGAGCCCATCATTGAAGTGAAAAAAAAAGATCACCATCGAAAGGATTGAGAAAAAAATTCTATTCGAATACGCAGTTTGAGGTACGAAATAAAAATTGTTTTTTCAAATTACATCTCGAACATACAAAAAAAAATCCCAAAAATCAAACCTCTCGAATTTATCCAAATTTTATAATCATAATATTCACAAAATTTTCATTCTCCTCGACGACACTCCGAACCTACTCTGATTCGCTCGCTCGCCAATTTCTACGTATCTGCCCATATCTCTTTCAGATTCCTGCGATCTCGCTGTCCGGTATCTCTAAGATGACGCAATACTTTGATAAATCATTTTATGCAATATTTCCGAACGCACGGCATAAGAGTACTGATGCTCGAGCAAATAACGAGGTACAAGTATTTCACGAAAATATCATTAAAACATAAGGTCGTCGAAAGGCACCGAATAAAAAAAAATTCCAAAGCCAAAAGAATAAAATTTTTTTTTCAAATTCCCATAAAGATCACCACAGTCCATTATTCTCACAAGTGTCCCATACCCGCCCGGTATATCCGACGTTCCGCGCTTCTCAAAATAGCATTAGCAAAATTCGTCAATTCCCTTCCGCGAAAGATCCACATTACGTCAAATAGATATCCCATAAGTAGCAAGAAAATACGTGGGACTTAACGGGATGCGTTATCCTAATGAAAATCGTGAGGAGAGATTCGCGCGTGGAATTAGAATATCGGAGAGCGCGACAGAGAGCGAGAGACGGAAGCCGCCCGTCGCGCGACAGAGACAAGAAACACGTGTACACTGCGAGTGCAAGTAGATAAGTGCGTATTCGGTAAAGTCCACATGTACCTAGAAAGATATAGTAAACAGATATATATATATAGAAAGGATGAGGAATAGAAACGTATAACACTTGCCGGTGGCTGACGACACGCGATCTCTCTCCCTCTCATTCCTAACCACTTATCCTCGCTCTCTCTTCCTGCCAAACCCGTAACATTGCTCACTCTCCGATCCTTCCCCCTCCCCTCTTCCGCGCCGAAAGCTCTCTCTCTCTCCCTTCCCCTCTATATCGCTGCCTCCCCTCGCTCTCTCTTCGTTTACTTTGGAGATATCGATTACCGGCTCAACTGGCAACCCCCGTCACCTCCAACCCCGAAACACCCCCCCGCCCCACCCGACTACTTTCCCCCATTTTACTCGACCCAGGTTGCTTGGTGTCACATCAGTGTAGCAGTTTACAGGGATGTACACACTGTGGATGAGGCGTAAGGGTAGCGTCTTAGAAGTCGGCGTCGTTCCGCGTATATAGTTATGCCGTGTACACAGACGCGAGCGCCACCTGTGCACGTGGACATGTATATATATATTTATTATACCCAGACGTTGTAATATGCATGAATAGACAGTTCGGCGAGGTCTGTCGATACTTTTATGATTCTCGAACTCCCGTTACACCCGGTAGATCAGAGATGTGGCTGATATAGATTTAACATAGGTGACTTACGAATTTAATCCGTAGTCCGTTGTACCGTCGACGGGTGGGAGCTTTAAGGGGAATTTTTTTTTTGGGAAACTACGTAAATGACTTTTCGCGGGGAGGGGGGACGGGGGGGGGGAATTCATAGGGAGATCGGTTTCGAACAAACGACGGTTGTCGCGCTGCACCAATATTTCATTCCAGGGCATTCAATTTCCGGACGGGCGCGCGCGACGCCTGCTCGAGCGACTCGCGAGGACTCCGCAGGCACTGCGCCACGAAGACTCCGGGGGTTCCCGGTCGAAATTTCGCGGGCGAGACTGAAAATCGTATAAAGTCACCAGTGCACGCCGCAACGTATCATCTTGATATATCCGTTAGCTCGGACGTTTTAAAACGTGAGTCGACTATATGTTTAACGGCTAGACGTAAATTTTTCACGAGTATCGTAAAGCCATTTCGAGTTGCTGTCGATAACTCGAAATACACATGCGGTTTGTAACGCTACAGTACGAAACGATAATTTTCTAGTGAATCGTGACACCGTGACAAGACAATGGAATTATCCTGTACCGACTGTAGGGTTACTCCTGTGTTTTCAACCATGCGACACGTGGTCATAGAAACGTAGTCGAGTTGCGACTAGCTACCATTCAGGTGACTCTTTGGCTTTCCAATACATACGAAGTTGGCCTTTCCCTCAAGTACACATCTTACCCGCGCGACCATAAACATGTGTTATTGTCGAATTAACAATTAAAAGTTAAAATACAAAATGGCCACTTGGCTCCCCGTACACCGTATACTTCCGATTGGTGACACAGATTGATTAGTGCTAGGCCAGAGCGAAGCTTTTGTATTGCATTGTGATTACAGACAGGAGGAACGAAGAAGCGCGCTGACGAAAACTTCGATTCGTCGTAGCGTGGAAAGCAGCCCTGATGGAGCGTCGGACGTGGAAGGGAAAAACAGTGAAAAAAAAAACAGAAGAAAACTGTGGAAACTGTCTAAAAAAGAAAAAAGCAGAACTTACAAAGTCTCTTACCATAACGTAATGCCTCTGCATCTCAGTCTTTTCGCTGGCCAGCTTTTCGCACTCGAGTTTCAGCCTGAAAATAGAGGTAACGAGTGATAAGGAGATAGTTCGTCGATAAGAGAGAAAAACAGAAAGATGGCGTCCATGTCGGTAACGTTGCCTGTCCGTTTATCTGTCAGTCTGTCAATCTACCTTTCCTTCTCTCTTTCGTCCTATCTCTTTTTTTATCTTTTTCTTGACCCCCTCCCCCACCCCCACCCACTTTTATCCGAAAATTCACAATTCCCTAATGTTTCTCCCGCTGCCACGAGCAATTCTTTCGAGGGTGCAAAGGAGGGAGAGAAAAAGATAAACAAAGAGAAGACGCATACGTCGCGGAACTGAGATAACGGATAGACGTCAATAAAAAGAGTGTGTGTGAGAGAGAGAAAGAGAGAATGACTCACGAGTGGTACTGTTGCTGGATAAAATTGAATTCTTCTTTGATTCTCTCGCAAGTGTCAGCCACCGTGAACTTGAGTCCTCCCGCAGCCCCACTGCTTCCTCCGCTACCCTGGAACCAAGCAAAGTAATAAGATTAGATAGTCACACGTGTCCACACGACGAAGGGACATCTCTCTCTTCGCCACGACGTTTACCTAGTTCGCGGCTGAACGCTCATAAGGTGAACCAGTTAATGTGGACACGTAAACGTCACTTTTACAATGTTTATGTTAATCTTACGACAAAATAAAAACCACTGCCACGTGGTTAGCGCAAAATTACGTCAATAAGAATTATGACACGTAACCAATAGGCGAATGGAGGAAACGTACGGAGCGTATATTTTTTTTGGTGTATTGATAAAGTACGCGTATAAGAAGGGAAACAAAAATAGAAAAAAACAAGAATCCCTAAATAAATACCAGGTTACGTAACCCAAACGTGTCACCTGAACATGGTTTTACCATAAGACTGAAATGGGCGCGCTAACTTCAGGTGGTGGGCTCTCTACTGAACAACTCTATACATACATACACTTTATAGAATATATTATGTGCATATCCGTGCTCGGTGCAGCTGTCGATATTCTCAGAGCTGCCAACATTGCCTCTAGATCTAAAGTTTCAAAAAAAAAAAGGGGAAGTAAAAAATATAGCTCGTTAGAAATTTCCAGAACCCGTGACGTCACTTCGCGAAGACATCTTTTTTTCTGTATATACCTATACACGCGAATCGATCGATCAACCCGGTATAGCCTAGTAGGTGCTGCCAATCGTAAGAACGAACACGTGGACCTGATCAAAAACATACTCAGACCCAATGACTCTACATGATCATTGACATGGGACGCGAGCAAGCTCAGATCGTTCTGATTACCCCAGTACGTTGGTCTTAAAAGACCCATGAATCGCTACCGCGCGGTACCGTGAGACTCTGAGCAGGGAGGGAGAGTGGACAGTAAAAAAACGTTGAATCCCGTTAGTTTTTCATTTTCGAAAAATTTAATAAGACGCGACCAAAGAGACCCAGCCATGCCCAAGAGACGTCGAGCAATTGTGTAGGATAATTTTCTTTTTTTGACAAAAAAAAAGACTACCGGTTGAGCACATCTGAAGCGCCCTGTATAGCCCGTACACGCCGAGAGGTTAAAGTCAAAGATGACGAGCACTGAGTCGGATGGAATGGCCGTCGTGAAATACGTACGCGTACAATGAGAGAGAGACGGACAGACACCTGGGATGGAAAAGTGGCGGGTGCAGAAAGAGAGTGAACCAGGCAGAAGGGGATTGAGGGGGGGGGGGGGTTGGTGGAACAAGTGAGAGAGAGGGTGGTGAAGTGTTTTCAAGGGTAGTAAGAAAGGGGTAGGGGAAAAGAGGGGCTACAGGTATAAAAGGCGAGCGCCTGAAGACCCCGGAGGTACGGGGGGGCTGAAGAGCAAAGAGCGAAGGATGAAGGGGCATCAAGGCGTCCTTAATGAGACCCGTTCCACAGTACCCAGGTCCGGGTCCATGGTCGCTCTCTCACTCGATGCTCCCCCGAGCCAGGGAACGAGGGAAGGGTCTGTCGCTCGGCCGGTACGGCACTTGCCATTCGTTCCGCAAATTACGAAAGATCCTTTTCAAGTAACAATTAGAAATGTCATATCGGGAGGAAAGAGGTCCTGGGGGTGCATGGGCGACGTGGAAGGACCGCCGAAGTTTAATGGTAGTTAGAACTGGGAGGAGGGGAGGGGGTCAACATGGAAGGAAATAGGGAAAAATAGGCCGATGATCGATGATGACCTCAGATTTTATCGAAGAAGACGATACGTGGGGGGGGGGGGGCAGGAGGATAGAGCTAATTAACGAGTTCTACTCGATAAGCGAGTTCATCGTTTACGAACATTGAAAACGCGGCAGAATGATTTGGCCACTTGTTGAATCGGCCACGGGGTATAAAGTGGGAGTCGCGAGGGTGAGAGAGAGAGGCTTCGTAAGTGGTCCGATGAGGAGGAGGGGAGGGCAAACGGGGGGGTGGACCTCACTTGTTGCAATCATCAAACGGAACAGTCATCGAACAGGTTGTTGTTTCAATAGTTAACCCGGGCGATGTTACTGGCGCTTCAGTCGTTCTCATGAAAACGTCATTTCGCACGGTGACGTGAGGGAATCACTGTGTACGCGAGGGATCGCTGGCGCGCTGCAGTGAGAGCAGTCGCTTTACCCCCCCCCCCACCCACCCACCCCGCCCCCTTTTGACGCCTGTGGATGAAACAAAACGACACCCACAGCCACCGTACCGCAAATCGACCATCGAGGAGGTAGTGATCGGTAAAAATTAACGTGGTGTTGGGATTCATTGATTTTCAATGGCGATGACGTAAGGTCACGTATAGACACTGGCTCGGAACGGAAGTTTAAATCGGCCGGGTGAAATTTAGCCCGCGATAGAGAGGCTGGGGGTGGAAGGGGCGCACGGTCGGAGTGGTAAGGATGTAAGCGAAAAACCGATAATCGAGAAAGTCGTTCTCGATTTCGATTCATTTATCGAAGGCGCATTAATTTCTCATCGACTAAGTCGCGCGTCCCCGAGACGACAAAACCACCGCTGGGTTTGTCGGTCGGATGGCGCTGTACCCATACACTCAATGTTATTTAAGAATTCTCAGAAAATCCACACTAATTTTCATTGGCTTCGTTACCTTTCACGCTATAGCCGCGCACTGCACGTGCTGTTGAAAGTCCTTGCGTGTACGAAAAAAAAAATCTTTCGCACTCGACTCGATGTTTTCAACAACGAACCTTGCGACCCTCCCCTCTTACTCACCGCCGCGTCATCCAGGGTACGAGAAACGCCATTCCGTACGTCTACTTATATAAAATTGCCGATCCACTTGTATCCCGTGGTATCTTTCGGTCTGGCCGTTCATTGATTTTATTCAGACGTAACTCAGGCAACACAAAGGACAGGCCAGACAATGGTAATGCGTGATGCACGACAATGAGTCGCTGACGTGGGCAACATCAACAAACTGTGTAAAGAAAAAGAAAAAGAAATACATTGACAGCCAGAGTATATAATTTTGCGTGAGTGCTGTCTGTTTGTCGTTTAAAAACGGTAAGGTGTCATTACGCGACTGACTTTACAGTCGCAACAATGCACAATTAACCGACGCGAATACATAAAGCATAGAAAAAGTCAAAGATACGTCAAAGCACACGAGCAGTCGTACCGGGTGTTTCGTAGATCCGAAAGTGTCTCCATCTGGCGGCGCCAAGCTTTGATATTGTCGACGCTGTACGACGAAGCAACAAAGAGGACTAGACAAGATCAATTAGATCGAATTACGACAATAGTTAAGAAGCCCCCGTATACTCTCGATACAATAATTAACGGACGGGTCATTATCGAAGCTGCCATTGGGGTTCATTGTCCTCGAAAAACGCACAGTACAAAAGTTTACGGCAAAGAAAGATCGCAGCGCCACAGTTACGTACCCGTAGTCGTCTAGTTCCCGAGTCCGACCGTCGATGTCGCCACCGTCGCCCCCACAGCGTCGTGTCTCCCGCTCGTATTAATTGTCAGTTGTCGCGCGTGTCAACGATTGCTAAAGAAGTGGGTGACCCCACGAGGACGATTTCCTCGGCCTACGCGAGCATTACGAAATGCTCGTGAGACCGAATAGAATTAAAATCGAATATCAATCGGCGCGGTGGTGAAGCCACGAGGTTTTCATTTTATTTTTCGCGAAACTTCAAAGCGTTCATTGACTGACTTTTTCGCCTTCGTAAATACGACGCAGCTGCACTTGTATAAACAATGCTTGGCGTTGAGCGTACGACGTATGTGTCTGTCAGATTCACGTGGGTGGACACGTAAGCTTCTGTATACCTAACCTATACGTGGCGTGCAAGGCGTGACCTGAGCGATACTTCGTAGCGACAGTGTACAAATAATTGGGTGCACTATGGGCGTTGGAACGTGAGTGACTGTACAAGGCGAAGAAAGGAAGGGAGAGAACAAAGAGGACCCGTGACCTCTGACACGAGACACGCAACGCGTGGAAATTCTTCCGATCTCTCGTACGACTAAGAGTACCTCAGGCGCAATACGCACTCTGGCAACAGTCGCAGGCGTAAGAGCGCGAAGTGAGCTTAATGACCAGCCACTACGATTTTTCTAGGTTATACAAGGAGACGTAGCGTCTACGGGACATGGAGAGGCGCTAAGCCACAATTTCGACTTCTGCTACAGCAGTCCCAGAAACATCGATCACCTTCTATCGACCCGGTGGTCAGGAGACTCGGGCTGAATTGACGTAGCGACCAACGAAGTAAACAGGTTCGCGAGATGAGAAAGAGAACCGGTATAGGAAATCCCTGAACTTCCTGATAGATCTCGTGGATGGTAGAGACGAAAGGAGGGGAAGATGGTATCGTACAGAGTGAAGAGGGGAAGAGTGTAAAGGACGACGAGAGTGACAGTGAAGAAAAAAAAGAAAATACCAGAGGAGGTCATTCGATCTTGAAGGGTGAAGGGTGCCGGCGGAGGTAACTCCACCCCTGTTCGCATCTATTCGGTTGCCGATAGTCATTAATTGATAGCGACAACGCGGCCACTCTCGGTTATAGATAATAAGGATAATAAAACGTGAGAGAACGGGGGTTGGTAGGTATGAGGTTATTTGTTCGGTGAGCCTGTGGATCTTCACCGCTCTGGTGTGTGTATATATGACGTGGGGGCTGGATGGCCAAAGGGGTTAAGAAAGGGAGGCACGGGATTGTTGAGCTGACTGGGATGACGAGGGGATGCGCGGAGGAGTTGGGAGGATTAGCGAGATGGGACGGTTGGATGAACGAGGGGGGGGGGGGGATAGGTGGGGCAGTGGAGATTGAGGATCGTGGTAGTAGAGTCATTGGGGAAGGAGGCGGCTGAACGACGAGCGAGACAGCGAGTGAGAGAGAGAGAGAGAGAGACAGAGAGGGCGACCAGCACGCGGTGGAATGCTCGGCAGCCAGAGGTGCGCAATCAGTACGTCGTTGTACCTTGAGGCGTAAGCTTCTTCCCCCTTGTCGCAGTGCACTTTAATGCCAGCAAGGTACGACCGGACTTCCGATAACTTAGGATCAAAGCCTTCTTTACCCTTGACACTGTAATAAATATCTACGAGACGTACAAGTGGCTTTTACGTAGCTACGTACGGGATAGACGGAAGTGACGCATGATTCGTGGACACTGATATTCCCTTGAATTACGCGTTAAGAGTCACACCTGATCTTGCACCTGGTCTAAAGAGAGACCCCCGTGCTTCCAACCTTACTTTCTGACTCCTCCTTGTCGTCTTTTTCTAAATTTCATCCTTTCTCGCTCTACGTCAACCCTACGCTTAGATTCTTCTTCTCTTGGTGGGTCTACTTCCCCCCGTCTCCCTCTCTCTCTCTTTCCCCCTCCTAATCTCCGCGTCTATCTGCGTGCTTATCCACTGTCATAAATCATATCGGTCGAGAAAGAAACGCCATTATGTTGTGCGCCCGTGGCGCGACCCACCAGGGGGAGATCGTCTCGTCGACCCGCCGCAGACGCCGCCACCGTCGACCACGACCACTGTGTCATACGTCACGGGCAAAAGAACAACCAGCATAACGTAACCTGTCCTGGATCCTTTATACAAGTACGCCTTCGTATACCAGAGCTCGACTCTGTTAAACGTGCAATGGTGTACGTGGTATAAGTCAGGGCCGTAGGTACTCAACGGGGTACCGGTACGGGCACTTCCGTATTGAATAAAAATAAAGTGGATTGAGGATGAAAAAAAAAATATTCAAAAATGTCCATTCTTTCGAATGGAAATTGGAATATCTCTCATTGGCATGGAATTACCGATAGTCTCGTTTATAAAGCTCGTATAAAAAGTATGTTACCAAGCATATATATAACGTTATCGATGCAAACCTGTACAGACGCTCGAGTGTATCAAAAATTTTTTTTTAGAAAATTAAAAAAATCTACACATTTTCTCTGTTGGTTGCGTACTTGTCGGATCAATCTTCGGCCTCGATACTCGCTTCTCGTATTTTAATTACATTCTAAAGAGCACGCCGACAGACATTTCTCTACGACTCGGTGCCAAAGAGCTTCGGTCATGTCCTGGACGGATGATGGAATCCGGCGAAACAATTGCTGCCAGACGAAAACAATTATACTAAGTGACATTGGTAATAAATCACTGTGATTAATTACCGACACGGAACTGAAAAAAAAGGAACTTTTCCTTGATTCCCAATAAAAAAAATGACTCCAAAGGCAACCAGCTACGGGCACATCGATTCATGCGGATTGGACTTAAGGGCGAGCTTACAGAAGTCTTCTAAAGCCCCCCCCCCCTCCCCCACATTGACTTCCACTCGTTACGAGTAGCTACAGCAAAGAAGAATATATGGTTGCGACACGCGAATCTCTTTCGCGGCACAAACTGGTGTCTTTTTTTTTCTCACTCGATCGTACCCTAACAGCCTCAGCCTTCTAACCCCTCACAACTTTACATCCAACCATACGCTAAATTCGTTTATCCACGTTATATAAATCGGTACCCGGGTACTTTAACGGTTTAGTTAAAATTATACAATGGACAAATAAAAATAAATTGGAGTACTAAAAAAATTTAATTTTCATCCATGGAGTCTCATCCATCAAATTCAAAATTTGTCTCGTACTCTGATCACGCATAAGCCATACCTACGTTTTAATACTTATATATTACTATATATATATATATATATATAGGTGTCAGGTTGAAGGTAAACTCCCAGCCCAGATAAGTGTCCCTATGCTGAGGGTCCACGTGCTTAGGGACCCAGGACTCATCAGTGATAATTGTCAAAATCCAAATTCAATAGATTGACGTGATTAGGTGTCGATTAAGGATAAAAATAGAACTAGAATCCCAATTAGCCCCGCAATTACTAACTAAATTAAAAAATTCACGAATAAAAATTTAATAAAAAACTTTACCCATAGCTAACGGTAACTTTACCCATAGCTAACTCCCGAACATCATCGCTCTATTGTCCAAATACGAATAAGAATCCAAAACGTATTTGTATGGTAAAAAAAAATTTCAACCAAACGAATGTCTCGGGCGCTCCACGGTTAAAAGTAGGTCTGAACGCAGATCGATACTCTAATTAGAATGTAACAAGAACGGAAACTAACTGTTCTAATAAAAAACGCTCATTTCACTTTCATTCCAAAAATGTATAATTCTCGTATCAACTAGTTATCCACCCAGTCCCGAGGATAATAAAAGTCAACAAATCACGTTAATCATAATTTGATGAATTATAATTAGTAACTCTAATTACCAGTGCGATACTGATACCATACTTGCTCTATCTCCAATGGATCAGTTATCCATCTCGCAGTTTGAAATATCAATAATTCGTACTACGTGTTACAATGCAGCATGCTATAACACGCATTATAGAACTAAGCGGTATACCGATGCCCCCCAGTATATATATATATACAGTATATCAAACGTATAGTACGAAGCTAGATAAACGTCATTAAATTCAACCCCCGAATCCGCCATATCTTTCGGTAACACGACGCTACCCGAATGAATTGACCGTGCGTCGATGACGATCATCGTAATCGACAGCGGTGCTCATTCCCAGTTATTTGAACATACGAAATACACAGGCCTTGGTCCCCCCTTGACCCGCGCGGCACCTTTTTCATCCGTCGCCTCCCCATTTCACCCCAGGTGTCCCTTAGCCAAAGCATCGCTCCTTGTTTGACATGTAAATGTAAATGTTGGACCAGACCCTCTCGAAGCGACGCTCATTCGAAACAAGGACTAAAGCACATCCCCAGGACCAAAAGACCCGGGGGGTCATTCGGCACGATAATGAGGTATATGAGAACCACTGCGCCTGGAATACTCCAGGGCCTCGTCTCCCCACCTCGATGCACGGCAAGAGTGTTGCGACGATCCCAACACAAGACCATGCAGAGGTTCTCAACCATTACGATAGAAGCGTAAACGTCATCCAATTGAGGTAGATCTTAATGTCAGTGAAAATTGGTAACTGACCTAGACCTCCCTCGCAGTGGCACGTGAATCGGGTAAAGAAATGCAATAAAAATTGGACTGTGTGACGATTATAATAAACAGTCGTTGGGTGTATAAAATTTTTACGTCTGACGAATGGAGAGCCGGACTGAGTGAATGTGGGTAATTAAGAGAAATGTTTTAATTAAATTTGGAAAAATTTTAATTTTACCAGTATCGATAATTCGTTGAGAACCACTGGAGGGTCTTCAGTGGGCGGCGGTGGTCCCCTCATCAAATGCTTGTCATACCGTTCTTACCCCAAACCCCAAACCTAACGGATCCCCACTGCCTAAAGCCCCCCCTCCCTCCCACCCCCCTTCATCGAGAAGCTTCCCAAGTCCCACAACCGAGCATACCCCATAACCCCTAGGCTATGGACTATACGCGCTTCTAGACCCCTGCGATATAGACTGGGCAAGAATTATACTGCTAAAACCCACCAATTACCTAAGGCACCGTTTCCACAGGGCTGCTTCAACGCTCTTTCGGTTTTCGATGGGCTGGCGTGTGTGTCGCTGGGACTGTGATATGTTTGTGAGATTGTTGATGCAATGTTGTTTGGTATTGGGATCATTTTACAGGTACGTGAGAACGCGGCTCTTTTTATTTTATGTTTTATTCGGCGCCACTTGATTCGGGCACTGGGAGCAGTTTGCTTCGAGGTCAAGGTAGAATGTTCGTAAATACTGATGAGAATGGGCAAATTATATTTTTGCGATATCGATTCTGATCGGATGGATTTTAGTGGCGCGGACTAATTTTTGAGAATCGGAGGTAATTAATTGTTTACGGAGAAAGTAAGTGTTCGGAAGTAATATAATATGAATAATAATAATAAAATTCGACGTATTTTTTATTTAATTTTAATTAATCGGATGAATTGGGTAAAGGTGGGGAGATGAATTTTTTTTAATATATCCAATTAATCGATCGAAGTCTTCGATCGGCCGCCGCGCGTATGCCGTGTAAATATTTTTTAGTTAAGTTCGGAAAAGCAAATATGAAAAATGAAAAAAATGGCCGGTACGAGAAAAAAAAATCGAAAAGACGACTTTGCCGGACGGCAAACGCTTCACGGTCGATGTAACGATTTTTCGTCTGGGATGAGCTTTTCAATTGTCCCCGAAGCGCAATTTGGAAGCCGAGCAACTCGGCGAACAATTAGTCGTGACGCAATTTGATTAGCGATTGTCATTGCCTCATTTTTTCCTCTTTGCCGCTCTGGTTTTTTGTTGTTTTTTTTTCTTCTTTTTTTGTCGTTACTCCCGGGAATATTTTTTCATTGGCCATTGTGGGTACTCGTCTGCATTATTATTATTATTATTATTATTATTATTATTATTATTATCCCCTGCCCCCCCCCCCCCCTCTTTAATCTTCACCGCAACAAAAAATTGTTCTCTCTATAATCTGCGCCAATGAGAATGACAAACGAACTCGGCGCCTCGATATCCTTGCGTCTCGTGTCTCTTCGGCGGATTCTTTTCACGTCGACTTTTTTTTCTAGCGCTCATTCAACCTTTTAATTATTTTTTTTTCTTCACCCTCTTCTTTGTTAACCCTCGCCGAGATTAGCAAATTTCGACTGACAATTAAATTAAATACATTGGCGCCTTTCACGCTCCTTACTCCACCTTATCCACTCGCGTGGCATTGGTTTCCCAAAATAAAAAAATTTCAAAAATTTACCACAAGCAATTTCGCTTAAAAAAAAAACTTAGGCGCTGTCAACCTATAAGACGTTTCTTTGCGTCCGTCCCGTGCGATTCATAATAAAAAAAATTTTCGAAATTTAAAAACAAAATCGCTCGGGTCGATCTTAAAAAAAAAGAGGTACCCATAGATTTTTATATATCGCTCGGATAACGAACTCGCTTGAGAGTCAAATGGGAAAGAGCGGGAGGCTCGGAGTAAAAGAGAAAGGTGAAAAATAAAAAAAAATGTAAAAATCTTTTGTTACGTAGCAACCCTATCTGCAGCGTCCACGCGTGCATTCGTCCAACGGAGAGCGGGGAGGGAAAAGGAAAAATAAAAAAGTTCACACCAAGTCGCTTTACCAGCCGATCGTCCCCTACTGTGATTTCTCGAGAATAAAAGCGACGGGCAAAGGACCACTTTGTCAGGCAAATAGTACGACGCTACCTGCACCCACACACAGTCTTGTGTATATATATATATATATATACATATATTACATATATATGAAAAAAATTAATTGTTAGAAGTGATAAAAAATGTTTTGATCAACAACAGTGTCAAGTGGTCATGAACGAGATTGGTAAAAATTCGACATTCCTTGCTGTATAAATTAATTTAACACGTTAATTTGACTATCTTATGGGGGATACAAAACAATGTACATGTAGACACGTGATAAAAAATTAATTAAAGAATCTCTGAATTTTCCACACAATTGATCAGCCAAGCAATGCACTGTTCCAGTACCGGTTCAGGTACGACCTGGAACGTACGTTTGCAATGTTCAAAGGGTTAGAGTCGGTCAGGTGCTATTTGCAATAAGGACTTGGTGGTGCAAACCATGTAATATTTTTACCAAAAAAGCCTAAACTAAATAAATATTTATAAAGCATACAATTGATGACATGAAGCTTTTATAAGATATGTTGACAGAGAGGAAGAAAGAAAATTGGAATAAATTTAATTAATGTGAGATTAAAGCTGTACCAAGTATCATATACAGTATAGTACTGTACAAGTATGACTACATATTTTTGCGTAGAAAAATTTTATATAATTTTTAAATGTATATGACAAAGTGTTATATTAAAATAATTCATAATATTTACTTATTTGACGTTGGCAGTGCATTGAGCCATTAACAGGGCGGAGGATTTGACAGAAATACTCGAGTTAGGCGCGACTTGCGTAATAAAATGTTCAAATTTCATATATTTGCTAAAAATAAAGTCAAGGCCAAAGTGGGTGTGCTCTTGAAGGTGACAAGATTCCTTTTTCGGAAAAAGGTAATAATAATCACACTTCTACCTCCGGTCGGCCAAAACTACGCTCCGACCGTTTTCGGAGGAAATATCAAACTAAATAAAGTAATTCGCGTAAAAGGAAGCGTACGATAGTCTATAAAAATAACCCACCTGGCGATTCCGTAAAATCAAATTGTTTGAAGTTTTAATCACTGAATTCAATTGAAAAGTACATGCGAATCGTCGGCAAGAGAACAAAAATTTAATACAGTAATGAAATCCTGAATTGCTATAGTTAAGATATTGGACTAATAGAAAAATTGTATAGCCGCGCTGCTAATGAAGTTAATAACGAAAATAATAATTAATAATGAAAAGTGCAAATAATTGTGAAACCAATTGCAAACAAGTTAAGAGTGACATATACACGTATAGATATATATAGATATATTAAAATTCAGCTCCACCAAGTTAATATTATTGACGCGTGTATAAATTTGGAAAATTGTGCAAAAACCAATTTCCGGCAAAAAATTTACATTTGCGTCAGACACAATTTTTTCCCAAGTACATATACGCATTAATCATGTTTGAAAAACAATTCAGCGAGCTTGTACCGGTAATCATCGCAAAGTGGTATTCATTACCTTTTTCTTAGAGTCAATAAAAAGAAATCATAAGTCACGTTGCAAGAGGTTCGCGTGAAAGCGTCGCGACGCTGCCAGGTAAAACGTGACAACTAAAAAAGCAGAGTCGTGAGAGAGATAGAGAGAGAGACGCGCTAGCCGTAAGCAACCTGCAAAGGATAGAAACAGAATCAAAGAAACGAACGGTATAAAGCAATAGAAAAGAAAGAGAATAAAATAATAGCGGAGACGCCAAAACGTGAGAAAAATTGGAGAAGGGTGCAAGATTGTAAAACGAAGAAAAAAAAGTTTGAAAATTAAATTTTTTAACGTACGAGTCTCGCGGAAAGGAGAACACCGGCTGCGCATGCGCACTGGGTACACGCTACTAAGTTACCCGTAAAGAAAAACTTGTATAGAGTCAAACACGCAATTACCCTGTCCCGTATACCAAGAGATTACACCTATGCCAAGGGAAGGAGAAAAAAAAGTATACAAGGCTCCTCGACAGGGTTTAATGGGGCTCGAACCCTTCGCAAAATAAGGAGGGTACACAGGGCATTAAGGGGAGAATCAAGCACGAGGTCTCCATTCGGCTTCATTGAAGGTGCACCCTCAATTGGTTCTGATATCCACATAAACCTTATTGTAAAACCACGCGACTGCTCCTATACTCATAACACAATGGACATTTCCACCAACCCAGTGTGCATGTCAAAAGTGAAACTGTCACTTACGAATTTTCGTGGACGACCAAATGTTATATGAAAATTATATTGAAAACACCGGATGCTTAAAAAACAAAATGGACATTGACGCAATATCAAAACTGTATAATAATATCCTCAAATTTCATAGACCCCAAGTTAAAAAAAATATATCTACAAATATGCCGTTATTTATGTCCTGAAGTAAAGTTCTCGCCTGTCTTGTCTCTCAATGGCGAGTTTAGGTACCGAATGTACAAAAACCACCCTTCAATTAAACATGTTTTTTACTTTCATCTTAGTAACCCCCATCGACCATCCCCTACAATATTCGCTATTTACGACATTAAGGGGTAGAAGCTTCTAATACACGTTTTATATCTCCCCCAGCCTCGAAGGGGGGTTTTTCATTTATTTCTCATGACATGAAAAAAAAAAAAAAAAAACTTACGGGAGCGGCTGGATGTCTCGCCGGTGCGGGGTACATCTTAATCGTGTCACAAAGTTTGCCACCACCGAGTATTCCAGGTTCGGCTGTCAACTTTGGCAGACCGTCACTTCATCTTGACAGAATTAACCTTCACGGAATTTTTCACCCCTTGTCCCCACCTAGTCACCATTAAGGTCCAAGAATTTGAAAGCTTTGCCAATTTATAGCATCACGTATCCCCACTGGTGCAAACGGAACAGACAATTAATTCTCACACACTACTTTTTATCGCGTAATCCTCTATATCTATATATACATTTATTTATGTGCGTGTATGTATATATATATCCTTCGAAATGAAATCCTTCTTCTCAGTCCCTTTCTTCTTCCTCTTCTTCTTCTCCAGTGTCACTTCATGAGAACCACTGACGCACCCGG
Source organism: Trachelus troglodyta (assembly GCA_030142635.1). Classification (NCBI taxonomy): domain Eukaryota; kingdom Metazoa; phylum Arthropoda; class Insecta; order Hymenoptera; family Cephidae; genus Trachelus; species Trachelus troglodyta. The sequence continues at coordinate 839,757 of JARQTJ010000095.1, read as the reverse complement.
TATAAACTCATTACTACTGTTTCAAATTTATTTTCACCGACACTCAGGCCAAACTTCGAGGGACAATTTCGTCCTGTCAATTTCACCCAGATATTTACAATTACATCTATGATTCCTGTAAATCAACGTTTTTCCTTCCTTTCCACCAGTCGAGTTCCGAGAACGTATTGTCAACAACTAAGAAACTTCTACTTCTTCATTTTCCACTGCATTCCGGGAACAAATACGTCGCTAGTCAAAACACACTCTATACACTAGAGTTTCGACGCGTTATAAACTCGGTTAAAATTTTTCCACGAATATCTGTGAAATTAACGTGTAAATATGAAGAGAAGCCATAAGAAGACAAACACTTGAAATTCCATTCAATTGCACGCGAGCGCGAAATTGCGACTTTTGACCTATAATCGTCGGATCGTCGAAGGCCTTGCCAAATTACGAAAAACTAATGGAGGTTAAACGAGACTACGTTGAGAAATTAAGATTGTAATATTTTTCTTTAAAGGATCACCAATTAATTAGACCACGAACATTTGTATTGCGTATCAATCGACTGGCATAATATCGGCCGATGGTCGTCTCTATCAAATGTCCTAAGTTAAAAGTAAACCAGAAGTTACGACGCAGCCGCCGTCACTGACGCCGAGGCGACAGGCGAAGCTCGAGTCGGCTAAACATGTAAACGGCGGTTAAAAGCCGTGTAAAAAAGACACGACTAGGTTGCCAGGAGTAAAATGGCCAGATGCATAATTTTTAATCAGGTAACGATAAAAGTCTATACGACGTGAAGTTGAGTTTACGGAAGTCGAAGAGAAAGGAAGAGTGTACGCGAAAGTAAAGACGTGAACGTTACGTTTGGATTGTTTTGAGAGAACATATAAATATAATTTCGTTATAATATAACGAAGGAAATTACAATACCGCCGCGTTACTTACGTTAATTCGAACCTTCGGCCGATAAAGGATGTTTACATGAGAAAACGCGTTTCCTGATTGGTAAGACAGTAAAAACGTTACAAAGACGTCCGATACGAGTGGGTAGAATTTACAAAGGCGCGTCAGACGACTTTAACAAGAGTTAAATGACGAGGCCTCTATACTCCATTTTGAAAAAAATTCTTATAATTTACCGCGAGCGTAATTGATGGTTTATGAACGATCTGAAGTCCGGCATGATGCATCGATCGATTCGTTTATTGGGTTTATTGGGCTCTCGATGTCTGATCGATGGGAGAGGGACTGAGAGAGGGGAAAAAGAAAGAAAGAAAAACAATAGGTCTTGCCGGCGTAAACGATCCTGTGATCAAGGTAAATTCCAACGACAATTACGAGGACTGTCGAGCATATCGCCCGATTTGTCACGCTAAAACGCACTCAGCGAAACGTACACGCTTATGCTTACGTTACTGGATGCTGATTCGTTGCCGGTAACAAAAGGAAGTAAAGGGATGCGTGGAGAGAAAGAAAGTGTGTGAGTGAGAGAGAAAGAGAGGGAGGCCACGTTACAGCCAGTTCGTTAGGATCGAGGACGATAGAGTACGAGGGCAGGGCGACACACGGTATTTGGAGGGTCGACCGATAGCGATCAAAACGCCGGGTAGAAAACGGCGAGGCCGAATCCGCTAAGCCCGTCGACTCGCACGAGCGCGAAATTAAACGGAGAAACACGTTAGCGAGCAAGAAACCAAAATCCAATCTACAGAACAAAACGAGCCGAATAATAATTCACTGCTATTACGGCGAGCATACTGACATTTAGCACAAGGAAGAAACCAAACAAATATAATACGTCGGTATCACATTGTCAATAGATCAACATTTTCTAGGCGCGCACATTCCTCCAAATTTCCTTTTACCTGCAACTTCACGCGCATTCTCGATGCACCACACTTAACCTCCAAATTTTGACAAGCCGACGATCCTCGGATTACATACAAAATGAAATACACTTGGTAAGACCTCAGAGAGGACAAGGATAACACCACAATACGTAAGAGACACGCGCGGCTATCGAAGGGAACGTGCACGATTCGTAAAATGAAGCTTCGAACGAAAACACTCCCGTCCGTCCCGAGCAACGAACGACGCTCGACTGCGTGCTGGGCCTCCAACTGGATGACGGGGAACGTGTGAACGCCGCTTGCCGCCGCACCAATGAGAATACACTGGCACTGTCTCACCTTTCTCACGTATAATACACACCAATAGCATCGTCGTACACCAATACAAGCGTCATAGTCAGCACGCGAGTGTCTCTCACCGATCTCTTTTCTCTCTCTCTCTCTCTCTCCTTTCTCATTCTCTCTCCGTCAGTCGTTCCCTCTCACTCAAGCTCGCAACCTCTCGACACCGATGCCACCGCACTGCCAACGTTGTATTCTCTCTCTGTTTCTCTCTCTCTCTCTCTCTCTCTCTCTCTCCTCTCTCTCTCTCTCTCTCTCTCTCACACACACACTAAATAATACTCATTCTCCATCTTCCTCGCTCTCACCCCCACTCTAATTCTCTCGCTCTTCCGCTTCGCCCCCACCACCATTCACTCTTAGCTATCCTTTCATCTCTCTCTCGCACTCTCCTCGACTAAACCCTTCTCCAGCTTGCTCTGTCTGACATCGTCCCTGTCACACACTCGCAACACGCCACAATGGAAACCGAGTACCGCCGAATGTTGTGACCCTCCGCGCATGCGCAGACGCTTTTGTGTGAAGAGTAGAGTGTGGAGAGAGAGAGAGAGAATGAGTGGGAGTGGAAATGGAACAGAAAGAGACACACACATATATATACAGAGAGAGAGTATGGAATTTCCGTGAGATATAGAAGTGCCGGTGCGCGCCTGGACAGCACTAGTCATTCGGTAAGGATAGAAGTTCCCTGTGTGTCGAGTGTTGAGTGTTGAGTGTCGAGTGCGGAGTGTGTGGAGTACGGAGGCTGCCTCTCTGTCATCCGTATTAACGCGCGCCCTGTGTTCTACGTATATCGCAGTCAGACTGGACTCCAGAGATGAATCCTGAATTCGGTTAAACGACCACCGGGTGTACCTCGCTAAATCTAAATTGTCCGCGGACACTGTGTGCTTCTCGTAGAGCGTATTAGAAAGGAGTCGAATACTGTGCAATTAGATGCGTCTGATTAATCGGAATTGATTGTACTTACTTTTAAGCGACCGGCTTGTGCCTATCGACTGATTATTGATTGTTTATTATAGCTATCTCATACAATTTTTATTTTTATTCATCGTGCTATGTACATTCGTATTGAGTCTCAGTGCGTCACTATATTGAATCTGAGACTCTTCTAATTATCTAAACTATATTAAAATAATTAATTGAATTGATAAGGACAGCCGAATAATTCTTGGAATTAGAATTAAACATATTTATATATGTGAAAAATAATAAATGTAATGTCTGTTGATCTAAAAGAATTATATTGTTCTTACTATCTGTATTAGGATTTTAATTGTACGAAGTTTAATTACTATCTCTCATTAAGCATTCGATTACAATTTGTTATTCTTGTATGAAATTCTTAGCGATAGGTTCAATTACGTATACGTCTACAAAGCATAAATTCTACTGCATCTTTATGTAACTTATTCTTATACTTATGTCTATGTTCTTTCGTTGATACAGTTCTCACAATTGTCAATGCTAAACTTATTGTCAGTTTGGAAATTCATTAAGGCTCATTTACAATAATACATTGAAGACGATCTTAACGTATTTTTTTTTACCTGGACTCACGATCCTGATAAAACCCATATTTTCACTTTCGCAAGCACATACATTATCTGCATGCGGTAACGTCTAAGCAGGTTCCAAACCAAACTAGTGTTTAGACACAGGCGCGTTTGCGCACATGCGATAGCTGCATAATGTTGGTCGCAACCAGGACCAGAAAATATAAACGCGGCTTATCGTTATCCGTGTACTTAATGATAGCTGAGAAAAATTGCAAATGCAACCTAACAAAATTTGGGTTAACGGTTTTACATACCCCGAAGATTTATTAGGGTGAAAGTATTCTTAGAAAATGCAACCGGGTATGGGTCATTTGGAGGAATCGATAGTTTGAAATTATTGAAAAGCCGATCGATGAAGGCAAGTGAACGGGGATGAGAAAGCACGGTGGAAATTGTGTAAGAAATTGTACATGATTACTGTAACTATGAAATCGATGAAATTGATTTCATTTAACTGATAGCCGTGGAAAATATTAATCGCTTTCTTGGGCTATAAAGCTGCAAGGGATATTTTCATTATGGTATTAATACGAAGTTATATATACTTATATATTATATATATATATATTGTAAACTAATGGCATTTAGCGATTCAAAAAAAACAGTCTGTTAATTTATTAACATTTTTCGAAATTACGTCTAATGAGAGACATAACTTGTAGATTGCGGTAGAAAGCTGTAAGAAGGATTAGTAATAAAAATTTTCGAAAAACAGAAAGTCGAATACGTTTGCAATAAATAATTCTACACGAGATATCTCCAAGTGCAAACTTTAGTTTTCAATAGTTATCCCCTCCCCTAATTATGTCCAGTATAAAGAACATAAACGTAAATAAATTATTTTAAGATATTCTAAAAACGGAAAAATTTCCCTCAAGCATGAGGTACACGTATATGCTATAACCCAATTTCACTTTCGCTGACTTAACTGTCATTCGATCCCACGATCGATCGCTTCGATCAACCGCAAGCATGAACGCATCCGAAAGATGCATCGAGTCCGACTCGTTCATAAAAGTAAAGTGCATCAGAAACAATGACACATTAAAAAGATCCATGAGCGCATACGCGATATCCTAACCTCAACGTTAAAAATGTCGTAGCCACTTGGCTCGGCGTTAGTTTCTTTGTGCCCGATCGGTACACGAGTGCGAGTGAGACAGAGCCAGTCACGACCATTACCGACTCGGGCGACATGGAGCGTCGGCGGCGCAGCGTTGCTAGGTCGTTTCGTGCATGAAGGTTCCTCTTTCCCTTCGTTATTCTCTCCCTGTTTCGCCCTGTCTCTCGCCGTCTCTATTCCTTTACTTCCACGCTCGTTCTTCTCTCTCTCTCTCTCTCTCTCACTCTTCACCAACAAGGCACCATGCCGCCATCTCTCAATAGTCGAGCTCCCGCCGACTCCCACCCCCGAACAACTCCGAGCAACTCCGAGGACGGATTGCGAGCGAATGCCTAGAAGTGACGCAGGAGATGCACTTTTCCTCTGGTTCTCTGCCACTATTGCCCACTGTTGCCGCCATCACCTTCCCTCCCCACTCCTGTCGCCGACCAATCCCCACTCCTCGACCGAATACGAATCATCCCCACTCTTAGTTTCTAGCCAGCAACCGACTTTTCCTCCCCTCCCTCGCCCCTCTCTGCGCTACTGTCTCTACTACTAGTCCGAATCTCTTTTGCAAGAGACTCTCTTTCATTCCACGAGCTCCGTGATGCTCGCAGGATTCTTTTGCGATACTTTTCTCATCTATAAGTTATATTCGTTCTACGTCTGTGTCTCTAACTCATCTACAACCAGTTTCTTTCTCATTCAACGTGACCCTCCTGCCCGCGTATGCCGTTTCTCTGTCTTATCGCCAACATCACTTTTTTTATTCCTCTTTGACGTTTCGTGAGAAATACAATTGTGTTTCTTTGTACTTTTGTAATTATCACGAGACCGTAATCAACCGTGGGATAAGGACTGATGTTCATCTGTATTACGAATTCGTTAGTTTTACTTTTAGATTGGGAATCGTCGTGCGAATTTGTTTTTATTTTTACTAGCATCGACATGGGGTGTCTCGGATCCTCCGCTCTTCTAATACTGGGTTAAGGATGTTTGGTAGTGTTGAACGTTTTTATTTGAATTTATTGAGGTTAAGTCTTCTTGATGGGTGGAGTTCGCTTGTTTTTTATTAATTATATCGGTATTACGGACACGGAAATTCATTTAATGAGGTATGGTAAGTTATGGAGATATAGCGTTGATTGAACATATCGGTCAGACGACGCTGATCGTTCAAGTTGCCATTTAAGGACTGTTATTTTTTACTCGGCGACAACAAATTGGCCCGTGACTAACGGCGATTCAGTGCGAGTGCGCCTTGATGAATCCTTAACATTCGTCAATGTCCAGGAGAATCGTTATTCGTTGCTACGTGCTCTCGGTCGATGTTTTACTATCAGGAGGAGCTTACGTTAATTTGCAACGGGATGGCTTGTCAATAACAGTAAGATCGGAAAATGAGATCTTTAATCTGTTAGTTAAACCACACGTAAAAGTATCGTTTGCTACGATGTTTTCGTAATTGTGGTGTTTTACGTATTTCTTAAAAATATTTCAAAATATTGAAAAACATAAGAGAACTTCAACACGTGATTTTGTTTTGACATTTTTCGATGTAATTTTCATGATTTTTGAGGCGCGCCAGATTTATTGATTGAGAAAATCATTATATGTCACAGTCATCAGTGAGAATGATAAGTTGTGGAGATAAGATCGTTTACAGATATGTTTGAATAATTAAAAATGTCAATAGTCCTGAGTAACACGAAATAAAAGTCACATACGAGAATTTAAGGTGCTGTTGAGGTATGTAACGAGTTTGTGAAATTTTTTTTGTTTCCCCTTTACCAATAAATCAGAATTGTTTATCGTTAAATCAATATCCAACGTGGAGCTAATATATTCAAGATAACCTTTTGGGACTGACAATGATTTAAGACATACGTTAACTGCTGACAACTATGCTCAGTAAAAGAACGTTTAATTGTTCCGTAGAATAATTTATCCCAGCGATACTTTATTTTTCAAAAAGCCTCGTTTATATATTTTAAGCACGAACAGGAAGGGTCGAATGTTTCCAATAAATAAATTTTACCCAAATAGGGTAGAGCTCTGTTTGACAAGTACTAATTCAAGACAAGAGAATTCTTCGAATTCTACTTAAATATAACTAGGCTAACGCGCAATTCTCAGAAAATGACTGTCACATACGGTTCCTCTATTTCTTCAAGAATAAATACAGAACCTTCGTTCCTAACCATATTATTACAGAAGTAGCTGGGTAAAGAGGAAATCGCCATTGAATTGAATTTATCGACACGAGTTTCCATGTACCTTGCAAGGTGCTGCCCTCTGACGAGAATTCCTGGGAACACTGAGGTATCGTAAAACCAGCTGACAGTAGCGTCGCAAAAAGTCATAGAAAGGATTCTAGAAGTGGCAAGAAAATATTAAGAATAAGGACCGGCGACCAGCGTTGGAATCATACACGGAGGACACTGTACCACGAATATAAAGAGAGTCAGGGAGAAAGAAAGGCATTGGGAGTGGGAGAGAGAGTACGTAAAATAGAAGCACCGTATACAACATTATCGAAGAGTGGGGAGTAGCAATCGACGCGAACACCATTGGTTGAATTAAGCTAAGCTTAGCAGTTGTCGAGACGTCGAGCGGAGAGGTTCGGTTTTCTTCGAGGTAGTGGTCGCGTGTTTGTCAGCCGATAACGTGCAGGTAACGACGCTCGGATTACTGAGTTCTGCGTGATTATAACAGTGAACCGAGGTAACGTCTACCGCATTCCCGTCATCCAACGGATACAGAGACAGGCTGACGAAGAGGCATAAAGCTTGTGCAAAGGAGTCAACGATCACGAGGAAAGAGTGCAGAGAGAAAAGCGAGTGAGAAACAGTGAGCAAGAAGAGAAATAGGAAGCAACTGACTGGCGGATCGGACAAAGGAAGCGCCGAGAGTCGCACGAGGGGCTCTCATGTGCTCTGCCGTGTTCTTGGGCGTAGCATGAAAAAATGGATTTTAGAGGCGTCGTGTACAACGCAGCAAGAGATGGGAAGCTTAAGCGTTTGAAGGTACGTTTTTTTTTTTCAACTATATGCTACTTATATTCCCGTTGTCGTTTCCTATTCGCGAGTGAAGCTTTGTGATACCACGTACAAGGGAACGTGTGAACGCAGCATAAGGCCTCGGGTAACGTGTTACCATGGCAGGTGTTTGGCAATCGTATATATTATTTTTCATTCAATATCGACACGTCCAAATTCTGTGTAGCGTCATTCTTTAATTAACGGGAAAGACGAGTCTCTTGGATTTCGAATTTTTAAGACGGCAGAGAGTAAATTTTCCTTGTCGACGGGTCCCATTGTTTTGAGAGCAATATAACGGGTGTTGATCTGTCACGAATCGACTTGTTCGACCTGAACGAAGCCCTAGAACAACTTACGAAAGCCAATCGTTACTAGGTTCTCGTTGCCACGCAACACCTCGCTATTTTCTGTTTAGTTTCACGACACGTCAACCTTACACAAATATCTTTGTTTTTAAGTAACTGGCCATTTAGGTTTTAACATATCAGAGATTACTCAATGCACACAAAGATTGTGCAGCCCTCGACGACGTTCTACGATCTAGCGGGTGTGCCAAAAATAATAAACTATTCTCGGCAACGCGACATCTCTCACCACGGAACCGTTATATCCAGTGGACGGGCCCGGGTGGTTTTATCATCTTCTGCTGCTGTCTCCATTTCTCTTTATCAAGGACGGATAATCAGTGTAGCCAATTAACTTTGTTTATTAGAAACGAGCTCACTCGCTTCACGAAAATGGACTCTCGCGACGTTTACCAAACGTACCGGGTGTTAGGGAAAAAATGCGATTGCGCAAATACTTTGATTTTTTCTTTACTGCACTCTCATGGAACCTATATACCACTACAAGTAACACATGGGACTCATCGTTGCGAGAGAGAAAAGAGACAAATTTCTGCTCTCTTGGCTCGCGTTTATCTTGAGCAGGAAATAGCCCCAGCAAACAGCAGTTATATTTAGTAGTGAATATATGCGCGTCTAGCGGGTCTGCTCGGTTACTACGTGTTGCCAGCGAGAAAGAGGGGAATCCCCACTTTCGCCTCTTGGACGATGGAGGGGTTGATTCTAAAGAAGAAGAGAATGGGACTGGAGGGTATCCTTCGTTTAATTCTTCTCGTCTCGAGAATTTCGCGATTTACTGATGTACCAGACATAGGAATTTCTATTACCTTCGTATTTATCGATCACCTTGTATACAAACCAGGGATAATTATCGTATTTTTTTTCCTCCTCAATTTTAAATATTTCAAGCCATTTACGCGTTTGACCTAAAAATTAACGTGTTCAAGGACGCGTCGCTTTGACTCACCAATTCCCACATATTGTAAGACGAGTTTATCGTCAATGAATTCTAATTGGACTTAATGAAAATATTGTAATTTATTGAACGCATTGTTGCCATGTACTCGTGTAGCTATAATTGACCGTGTTTGCGTCGTCGTTAAGCCACTGGGAAAAGGACGTCGTCGCTTATGTATTTTCCGACGAAATTTAATCGACTTTACGAACAACTGGAAAATATCCTTGGGCTATTTTTTTTTCTACATCCTACACTGTTTCACCTTCCGTCGCAACGTTTTTCCCCGTGCTTCACGGACGTTGAACTTTAAGTGCATTCCTCACGCGTTGACGTCCATGCACGATTTTGAAAAAAAGTTTTAAAAAAATGTCTCCACCGGCAAAGTAAAATGTGACAAATACAAGTATAATTTATGAAACGCGAAATTTTCGTTATTTCGAATTCTTGTCAAAAAAAATACATTCCACGTCATGTATGTTTTTTCATGCTCGTAATCTCAAAATTCGGATTCATCGCGACACACGAAACTCCAAGTGCATCTTAATGCGAACACTTCTTATCGTATTCCTAATATACATGTTTATTAAATTCTCGACAATCTATTAACGTTCACTTATCGCTGAGCTTAAATCAATGAAATGAGTCACAGGCAATTATTCATATCTCAATTCGCAAGTTCTCCACATATTATTTCAATGTGTCTCAACACTAAATTTCGGGTGTCCATATATGCGCTATCTATTTTTTTTTTGTAACCTCATAGCCATCTCTAACGAACTGTATCATAATTATCAGTGATCCGTTAAAAGTTTATTAACCATTTTCATACAGTTTTTTCAAATTAAATGCCACACTTGTCTTATCAACGCAACCCATGCTGATGCCTTTGAGGCATATACTTGCGTTTTAATAACACAGTAATTTATTGACTCTATTAATAAATTATTCATCACCCGTATCGTTCGCCTCTTATACTGGCATTCTACTCCGATGCTCACAAATAATCTCACCTTATTTATCGTATCGTCGAACCACTAAAACTATGAAAATCTTTAATGCGGGTTACGATTTCCACCTGACGATACTTCAATCCGATATTTCTAATTAGGAAATATAATACTTAAAAATTTATCTTTTTTTTTATATGCCTCAGGTCCTTTACTAATGGATCCAAAATTTCTTCCTGGGTCTTTGTCCCTCATTACGTATACCTTTGAGTATATTGAGTATACCTTTGAGTATTTGCTAATTAGCAAAGTTTTTTTCACTTCCCGTATGTTGATTTATTTTTCTACCCGTATGCACATATTTATCTTATTTTTCGAATTGATTCCTCCCCTCGACCTTGTGTCTGTTTCGATTTAGTCTTCCGAGCATAACGTTAAAATTCATGCGATATAACAACGAAGAAGACAAATTCGAACGAAAAATTAATATATTTTCCAATTGCTCTGAAACAAATTTAATTTCTGTATTATAGTAATAAAAAAAATTATGGAAAACTATGTAAAAATAACGTCTATACCTAGACGTGTATAACGTTGAGACAGTCAATTCTGCATGGTCATTTGAAATAAGCATCACAATTTAGTGCTCTCTACTTGCTCCAGTCTCAATTTTGTTGCTTTAACCGTTTAACCGGAAGTAGCACCTGTGCCACAGTAGAGTTACAATTACTACAGCCGTATAAAAAAAAATATATAAAATAAAAGGTGAATATTTGGACTTTTTTCTTATCCGGTGCTCCTCCATGCTCTTAATTTTTAATCGATACAAGACAGCTTCAAATTTTATCCATACCAACTAATTAGCATTTTCATAGCACTTAATTGCTATAATAGTGAAAATCTTCTACAGATAAGGGCAGTAGGTTTGTCGGTGTGTCATACCGGCATAAACAAATAAAACCTGTATATCGTATAATAAAAACTTGTCAGCTGTTATCGTATAAACGTATATCGTATAAGTCGCATGATTTTGACTCGTCTTCAGTATTCTCTATACTTTCCATATTACTCCGCTATATTTACCCACGGCATTTACATCCTGGTCAAGGCCAGTTTCCAATTCGAAAAGCCATTACGGTTGCTTCGAAATATTTTGCGAATCGACAATTTGGCACGAGTGACTTTGCTCAGATTTTTTTTTTCCCTCACGCAAATAGCCAGAGAAATATCCACGTATGCCATAATGCGATTGCGCACCGGAAGTCAGTCTGATCCTTTTCGAACGAGTCACCCGTTACGTTAGGTTCCCGTATGATTTTGAATTTTGTTAAATAATTTTTTTTCGAAAAATACACATACCGACACGCTTGTGAAGTCAGGCGATTAAAATTATTTTGTCTACTTATTTTCCAATAATTAATTTTTTTACGAAATTTGAAAATTCACGTAAATTTATATCCATACGTCGCATTTGGTAAACTTCGATTTTTGACCTTTCGTTCTCGTTCGATACGCTCGAAGAAACTGTAATGCCCACTTAGCATTTTGACTTGGTTCACTGGTCGGCGTTCGTAATCGTAACGCGACACAATCAGTAGTAATTTACTGCGTAACCTATGACCTCGGAAATTTTTAAACTTTATTTGGATATCATTGCCAATGGCGAATATGCCTAATCGTGCCATTTTCGAAACTGTATTCGCACATTGAGTTATAAAAAAAAATTGTTCAGGTCGACTTGAGTAAGGCACGTGATACAGAAGTCAAATAATTAATTACGCTGTATAATTAACGTCAACAGGACCTTCGATATATGCCTCACAAGGCTTTGCTAAATAAATGCGCTTTTGGCTTTATGCTATTTACATACCAGCTTGTTCAAACGCACCACTTATGGTTTTACCATAAGAGTCAAACGGTAGCACTAACTTCACGTGGTGCGTTTCTATTGACTAACCCTGCATATGTGGTTGGTCCACGAGTTCCACGTGGTTTTTTGACAGTTCGCAAGCAATGCGCTCCTCACCGAATGACACGTGGTTTTTCATACTCTGGACGTATATAAGTACTAAAGGCATGTTTAAGTTTATTATCATTTTCTCATTTAGCTTGACTCACTTAGTTTATAATTTATGCTTATGTCACGGATTTATCGTTAGCTCCTATAAGAGACTAAAAGGAGAAAACGAAGCGCCCACGATAAACTTACCGTTGATGCGGATTATGTTATCCGGGACGATGTTTGTGTAATTTAATTTTATCGAGAGGAAAATTTTTAATTTTTGTTCGCCAATTTTTTATTTATTTTCACATTTTATCCTCTCTTTATCTACGTCGATGCTGCCTTTATATCATCGCTTTATTCTTTCCAATATTACGGTTTTCATTGGTCCTTTACCTGAAACTCACCATATTATATATTACCGTCTTTTTTTTTTAAATTTTAAATACAATTATTCAATCACTCAACTTGATATTCGTATTAGTCTTTTTTTTTTAATTTAATTTTGCTATATTTTTTATGTATACTTCAATGTTGTATGTTACGTACTTACCGTCTCTTTTGACATGCAGATGTTAAATAGAAAGGACTCCCCGACTGGTAGCATAATGTATTATTTTCTTAATAAAAACAACCTGTGCGCGTTACGTGTGTTAAATATACATGCTGCGTCGTTTATGGAAATAAGTATTTTTGATAAGTATAATTTGTATATTTTCAAAGAAAAATTTTACATTTTTATTTACCACACCTGACACTGCGATCTAAAGTATCGCTCTAATTGTATACGTGACAGAATGAGCGTCGATCAATGGAATTTCGAAATTCTCTTTTTATTACCCGAACCGTATCAAAGAACGTGCATGACTAGTTGAATGTGGCTTGCAAGAATGACCTAATATTTTTTCTCCCTTATCGACACAAATCATACCACAAATTACAGGTACGAGTATCAAGTCGCTTAGTATAATCTAGGTTTGCCTTATAGCTATGAACCTTTATCGCTTTTTATAGTGCTGATATGATTTATCTTCGAAACTCATATATAGTTTGCTAAAATATTTTTAGTTATTGTATTACTATTTTTTTGCCTATACGAACAATCATAATTTCATTTTAAATATTCGTATCGCCAATCATTATCATCCGCTACCTTCTAATACCGACTGGAGTACTGTTGGATTGACCAAAAAAAGGTGAATGGAAAAAGAAAAGTTTTTTTTATTAAAATACATTTTTTTGTTACTTATCGCTTTAACGGACCAAATACGTTTTTGATAATGAAGGCTTTTGTTGTTTCAATGAAAAATGGCCTTTGTCATAGTCAACGCTGATATGTAACTTGGCTTTCAATTATTACAGGATGAAATGCATACAATGTGAACAAGAATTTGGAATAAAGTCAAGGTCACTCTGTCAATGTCTAAATCATTAGTTCATGAAAGAATCAACATTCAGGAAACCTTAGGCTTCGTATACAATAGGAGTCACGTGCATAATCATTAATGGCGAATAAATATAGACTGTCTCTAAGACGAAAGTCAATACTTTTACCTCGTCGTTCATTCTACGTTGCCATGCCATTTACGTCGTTTTACACAATTTCGTGATTTAACCCAAAATCGAGTACCAAGTACCTATAGTTTTTAATTTATCTACCAAAGGACCCCTTGTACAATTACTTGTGTCCATCTTCGATTATCATCGATAAGAAATCACCAGGATCAAATTTCCCAATCTCACACGTCACGCCAGTACGCACGTTTCGAAATCCACTCTCTGTTTCTCTGGTTAATTCGTGTTTCAGTCGTAAACTGGGCCACTGTCGAGTCACCGCCTCATGTATCGGATAATATGAATTTGCTGTTTTTTTTTTTCGTTTTAGTTCCCCCCCTTTCTCTCTCTCTGTTATTTTCGTCATTTCTGTCGCTTTCGCTCTTTCCTTCGCTCGACTATTGTACCAGACACTCGGCTGGCTCTGTGTTCGTTCAACGAAAGTAAGTCGATTGCCCAACGATCGACTAGACGTTCACGTCGAATCGATAGCCATTATGCGGTCGACGTTTGTGCATGCGCCATACGAATATCACTGGCAAAGGTTGTCGCTATTCTCGAAGAAAGCTCGAAACGTGGATAGGCGATTGGCTTGTTTTTAATCATGGATGAGAATTTGAATCGTAGACTTTAAGTCCTCAACTACGCGCGTCGTACGCGGAATCGAAATTACCCAGTCCGACCGCTAGGCCGATTGGGTCTGGTTCGTTTCTCGCTAGTGAAATTGACATTGGGTAACTTCAATTGCTACTGTGCCTGACATGTATGTCGATATAACACGAGGCGGGATTTACTTATGCAACGTATCGCTGAGTATAAAGACACGTAATCGTTGCGTAATTTTGATTTTCATAATTCAAAAATATACCTTGGAAATGCTTGAAAAAAAATTTTGAAAAATTTGATCAGGGCAGGGAAAATGCGTGAAGACATTTTTATAGGTAAAATTTTGCTCTTGCAGAGCAATAGACTTTTCGCGTAATCCTGCATTCTCGTTCAAGGTCAACTCGCCACGAGGTGCTGCTTCAAATGCGAATCGAACAGCTTTTCCTTGGCGCTAGCGTAAAACGTCACGTAGAATTTGGAACGCGGACTCTTTACGGAACCCGGTCCATTTACCAAAAATAAATTCATTCGTTCCGTTCGTTAGGGCCGTGCTCGTGCCGTTTCACTTTATTGGCAGCCTTCGCGTAAAGCTGCCGCCGATAAAATAATCTTCCGCCATCGCGATAATATTTTGCTTCTTCCCAACTCGAAAGCGGCGAACTCGTCTCTGTCAGTCGACGCGGAAATATTAACGGGTGGCGATTTTCATCGCGTCACGAAAAACTTTAGTTTCTGTTCGCGATGGTTCGGACGAGGAACCCTTCTGGAAGCAATATTCGACAGTCATTATTTTCGAATGATTTACGGGACGACCATTAATGCTCCGTCGCAAAGACTCCGGACGAGATTTCGAAAAAGTGGCACTGCGCGCGGTTGAATTTCCTTGTTTTCTTATACGTTCGGTTCTAGGTTTATTTTCATAATTATTTCGAATGTTGATGTTTTCGATAATATTTGTCGTCTATCGGAGTTTCTTTTTCTGACCTCTGCGTACCCAATTTACTGGAATTCAAAATTATGCTGAGTAAAGCAGACTGGTAAGATGTCGTAATTGTTATTCCGCGTATCTCCGAATCTGGTTGCGTTCACTTATAATTCATTCTGACGAGATGCAATCCTGTTCGTCTAGTTACTTTGCCTGCGGCTCTCTTCTGGTTCACACACGATTTGTTACTATCTCTCATGATCGCCAATGTCCTTTACAGGCTGGAGATTGGATAAAAGCGTTTAGCACAGCGTGTCCGATATTGACATGACGACAGCCTATATCGGCTCCTACGAATTTTTACTAATTTTTAAGTTGTAAACGAAACCAAATCTCCATTTATAATATTGCATGAACTTATTCGTCGAACCTGTGGAAATTTTTGTGCTGGACTTCTGAGAAGTTTTGCAACCCTGTGCGACTTATGACACCTTGCCACGAGTGTATTCCAAAAAAAAATTTTTTTGCGCCTTCGAAATTACAGCTGTATATTTTTCAATCACAGGATTTATCATTGATTTTGAATTTGGACTCAAGCTTCCTTTTTCAATGCAAAACACGTTTCCAATACTGTTTTTAATATCGAGTGTCACCTTAGTAAACATTACGATTTCTTTCAGTTGCATAGATATTTTTTTATCGAACCGAAAAGTCCGTTTAAAAAACTACCAATCGTATACATGTTTACTTCAACTGCTTTTCGTCTCGTCTTGTAAGATTAGATTGTTCGATTTATTTTCGCACTCAAGTTACACAAGATCATCGGGTATTCAGTTAGGTTAGGTTTAATTAAATTTTAGGAACCAGCCTGTAACGTTGTGTCCCGTGTCTAACGAAGAAGAGACTGATATAAAATTTACTAAGGAAATGTAAAAAAAATGGCACACGTCACCCTGTAGTATACAGCACTGACGTAGGTGTATCTTGGCAGAGAGTTGGGTATATTAACGAGCCTTAGTCAATGCTTAATTGTTATTCATCCGTGATACAATTATGAAATGGCAATAAGCCTGAAATTTAGCATACACGTATCCTCGCAATCGCTCGGAGGTTCTTAACACTGCTATATATACAGGGTGGGAATAAAATACGTAAACTCTGAAATATCGCGAAATGGAAGAATTTCGGGAAACAAATTTTTTAATAACAAATCTATTCTATTTTGCAAATTGCATGCCACAGTGGCACTGACCTTACCGTGGATGACGTTGAAGTTGATTTACAAGATCACCTTAGATTTTCAAATGGATCGATCTATTTCTGACATCGAGAATCAAAAATGCAGACAATTTTACGTTCAAAGCACATAGCAACAAGTGGGATCAGGCACTCAAACTCGACTCGAGACTCAAATCCACTGAATCAATAAGACAGTTAAAAAAATTTCTTAAATTTCTTTGATTTTATATTTTTTATTGCAAGAGCTTTGTCGACCTTTTTAACTGACACCAGTGACAAAACTTTCGATACTTTCCTTATTTCTTAATCGACCCACGACTTGATCTTTCGAATGCAATAGAGATAATTTTGGGGGAGACTGTAAAATTTCATAAAAGAATAAAAGTTTATATCTGCCATTGGGGACTGTCAATGCAAATAATATATCTTGGCGATAAAAGGTATATTTGGTCAAAATATTTTGTATTTCTATCTGTCAGTTTATATAACGTTATCTAACACGCTCCCCCCCCCCGCTTCTTCCCCCTCTCCAGGTCGGCTAAAAATCGATGAGGATTCCGTTAAAGGTGAACTAACCTCGATAAACTTTGACGGCAACGACGTCACGCTTGATCGTATCAAAGGAAGGTTTCTCTCTGTTGACCTTGACATTGATCGTGATGGCTTTTTTTTCTTCTAGTCCAACCCGTACAGCAGACGCTGGACAAATCGCAGGGAATGACACTTTACGACCATAGGAAACGGTCCAGCGAGCACGCCAAGTCGAAGACTTCTGTTTCTTGCTTGGATGCATGTATCTCTATTTGTACTGAATAATCAAGCTGATTCAAGAAATCGGTTCAGAGTTCGCCAATTGATGATCAGCTGGCTAACTGGATAAGTCATTTATCACAACTTGATTTGTTTTTTTTTTCGAACGTTTACCGCATCGTCGTCGTTCCGCCGAATTGAGGTCACTTTTTCGATAGGTCCGCTGTTATCCTCAGAAAAACATTGATGACTCTATGTTTTCTTGGGCGACGATCAGGGATCGGTAATTACGGGGGGGAAGCAATGGATGAAGTAGATCAGGATGAGGATCAAGGGAAAATGAGTGTAGTCAACTCGGGTCGGCGTTCTAATATTATACGGCTGACGGAATAGACCGTGAGTCAGGCGAGCAACTAGCGACGGCGGAGGAATAGGACGTTCCGTTATGACAAAGGAACTCGGTCGGTAAGGAAGGAGTTCGCTCGATACTTCACGTGGAATCTTCGTACAGGACATAATTAATCTCTTTTGTGCGCGTTATTTTCTTTATCCTTAACAATTTCGGATATCTTTACGAACGCTTTGAATAATCTACGTTACAAGTTTGTTTTCGAGTAAAAGTAACTCTTTCGAGGGGCCATCTTTCCTATGGCTTTCAAGTTAAAGGAGTCACCTGAATAATATATGACTCGGAAATTATTCTGGGCCAATTTTAACGTGCATTTTACCAACTGGACAAAGGTACTTTTTGGGCGAATTTGATTGAATACAAGATGGCGTGAGGTGGGTTTGATTTATTTACTAAAAAAAAAATACTCGACCTTCGGTATATATTGCGTGTTTAAGGAAGGCGTACGGGGAATACGTATTACGGCACTTCTCGAGGTCAGCGACTTCGCTATCAAGAATCGTCACCTCGTATTTTAACACGGAATTAGGTAACTGGGTGTATGGGTGTTTTGACTTTTTTTTTTAAGTTTTGATTGGTTTTTTTATATTGTTTATTTTTTATAAAGTTGGTATTTTTATTCTTGGGTGGGTCCCCTCTACTCTGTTGAACTTGTTTACAAGGGTCAGCACGTACTGACGTACATCAACATCCGTTTGGGCGTACAGCTATGTACGTACGTGTTCAGCCTTAGCGAGATTTCGTTGCTATCTGAAGATTCTTCTTCCCTCATTTCTTCCTTATCGTTTGTCAAGGTTTTCCCCTCTACTCTCCCGTTCACGTATTGAAAAAGTGATCGTGTCTACATTATTAATTCATATCAAGTTTCGCTACCGGAACGAGATAGTAGATGTCACTGGGAGCTTTGTAAAAGCAGGCAGCGCATATTTTTGAAGCTTTTTTGCTGCGATTCTGCGCACATGCGAATATACCTGTATGTGAGCCAGGTTTTCTTTTACTTTTTTTTTAGTTTCATGTTATTTTTATTTGAATCAAATGGCGGTGACTGCGGGATTTGCGAAGTAAATATTTTTGGAAAATACGTATCCTTGTTTTGAAATAAAGAGCATATTGTAAATTTTGAAAAAAAAATGTAATATTTCACTTTTATTACCTAAACTTGAAAATGATATTGGGGATTTGTGGAAAATTTTGTTTGCTTCATTCAATACTGCTTTTGAAAAATGTATAAGACAATCAAGTTTGTTTCGTAAAAAAACTAATTTTAAAAGAATTTTTTTCTCTGTCGCACCAAACGCGTTGCACTTATCGCAATGCATGCTGAGATTGCAAAATTCCAAAAAAATTTTACAATTTATCGATCGTTATTTTCATTCGATATATTTTTTGTGGTAAAAGAGAAAAAAAAATGGAAAATACAATTAACGCGTGTCTTTACTATTTCCTTTGTGGAATCAATGCTAAACGGCCGTGCGTGTTAATGTCTTATTTTTATAAGTATTTTTCAAAAAGAACTCTAGTCAAATATCTTTTAATACCTTTTGATCGGCCGTGACGAAATTTTATTTTATACAGGATTGCCAATACGAGTACCAACTGTTTTTTACTGTAAATGAAAATTTCCATTGCTCGACAGGAAATCCGCGGAAAGCGGGTCGATTCGAAATAATACTGGCGACGCCTGGCGTCGCTAATGCAGCGTTGAGAAAGTAGATCTCGCAACCTGCCTGCCTATACGTATATCCAATTGACAAGACAAAGGAGACTGGCTCTATCGATCGTGCGATCAATATTTTTTTTCCCCTTAATTAAATGCACCATCATTAATTATAAAAGCTTCGATCAATGCTACAGGCGGCGCAATGTTCGCACGAAGTTTCGTCAGCCAGTCGGAAAAATCTTTTCAAAAAAAAAAAACTACTATCTTTACGCTATAGATAGAGTGGGACGTGTAAGTTAAAGCGGAAACAGTGATGTATGAAAAACAGGTATTCCTTATGTGCTAATGCGTAATAATTACGTGACAGTTTTATGCGTGAAACAGACGCTGAATTAATGCGTCCTCGTGTCAATTACCGTGTCGATGGGGAAAGAAAAGAAGAAAAATAAGTAAAATCGGCAGGGACGTTCGTTCCGTCGCCATTGGCTTTTAACGATTTAGTCATTTCATGACCGTGTCTAAATTTTATATCCATCGTAATTAATATCACGAATTGCGGTAAAAAGCTGGAAAAGTAATTTCAATAATTTAACTTTATTTAAAAAAAATTTTTGAATTTTTTTCTCCGAAATTCACAAGAATTCTCCTTATCAAGCTTTATCACCTTAGATCTTCTTAGTGCTGTTTTCTCAAGAACAGCCTTTCATACCTATTTCCTACGTGTTTATTTCGTTACTCTGAAATTACGTCAATTGATAGTTTAACAGGTTTGAAAATATTTTTTTTTTAATTGCATAATTTTTCGATAATTCTATCGTAACGTATGTAAGGTTAAACGTGTTAGGCTACATATATAAGAAAACATAAATTACTCAGTGACATTATTTATTGTTTATTATCACTGTTTTTCATACGCCAGCTTGAAGTTGTATCAGCAGTGAGTGTGCTACCTTGAAAATTTATATATTATACCGTACGAGATACAATGATATGTGTCATGCGGGCTAAACTGCCGTCTCAAGATCAGTCTGAAATTTATTAACCAATTGTTTTAACTCGATCTTAAAATTTATCTTCTCAAAATAGTCAGCGATGCCCTGCTTGGAATCTCTATTCTCTTGCACCCGTGCATACAGAGTACAATAGAACTGCCAGAGATACCTTCTTCCCCCCAGGTACCCAGAAGAGGATCGGCTCGTTGCGGAGGCTGCGCGACTCTTTACAAATAATATTATATTTCCGTGAGTCTGCGTCATAGGATTCAGATGACCTCTCCACTCCCTAGTAGTTGTACCCTTGAGAATCATTGCATATGTGTACTCGAACCGAAGTCCTTTGTTCGGTATAGGAATAAAAGATTCATCACTCACGGGAGGAGTCGACGGGTTTAGCATTGACGAAAAGGTCGAATCGGTCGGTAAGGTAGGAATGGAGTTAAAAATTAAGGAAATTCATTTTCTTTGTATTATATCAATTTTTTCTCTTAATTTCGAGGTAAATTGTCATGTACGTTAATTTCTATGTAAAAAAATTTAATACTTCCATTTCTGATTCTACTGTTTTCCTCGTGACGCTAAACGCTAACATGCTTCGAAACGAAAAATTTAAAGCGAATTCCCATGAGAATTTATTAATCCGTAGCCTTTGCACGTAATGGCGTGATTTCGTTTCTTGCATCAAAATGAATTGATATTCATACGACGGGAACGTTGAATCACTTTTTTTCAGACCGTAACGATCCGCCTGATAAATTCAATATTATTCTTTTTTTTTTTAGAAATTCAATTCTTACGTTAAACACATGGCTTATCGGAGCTGGTCGCGATCGAACAAAACATAGACGAGACCGACGAAGAGTGTTTATATAAAAAATTATAATCTTTACGTAAAAATGTTAATTGCAGTCATTTTTCATTAATACGAGATATTAATTTTTTTATGTCAATTTACGTGAACTACCATTTTCTCAGTTTAATCGATGCGTTGCTGTAATTCAATTTTTTTTCTCATCCACAACCCCAAGTACCCGTCATTTATTTACTTGTACGCGTTGACAATTGATCTTACGCGCATGCGCAGTCCCATTTATCAACTGCGTGTTACACCGGTCCCCGTGAATATTTTTCATTCGTCTCTCCAGATTGACTTAAGATCTATTACTACCAGCTGGAGTTGCGTAATTCAAGAGAACCGATCAGGAAGACGGTTAGAAAGCCGCCGAAGCCCACGAGCGGTCGCCCTCATGAAGACTCGTCCAGCTGTACGTACTGTACAGGTCGTATAAATAATCGTGAAAACTTTCTCGTTACACGCATCCTGCTCTCAGTCCCGATGCATCTCCGTACCTGGAGCATCTCAAAGAGAATAATCTACGAAGATGACAGTACCCCGTGGTTCCCCGTGCAAGAAACATATTTTGTGCGCCTAGTAAAAGTGTAAACTGGGAAAGAAAATTGATAAAAAAAAATGTATCACCAATTCCATATATATCCCACTGACGCAGTAAGTCGAGATATTTTTTATCGATATCAAAAAAGTTTTTGTCCATAGTCCGCTATGTATCATTCAGTTTCATTAATGATTACGTATTTGGTATGTTTAGTCTGACTGTAATTGCGTTTTTAATTGTAGCCAATAATATCGCGGTTTTAGGACACTCGAAGCTAAACTTATCAAATGAGAGATTCAACGAAAATTTCAAAATATTTATGCTTCGTAATAATCGTTATCACACATTCGCTACGCCCCTGGTAATCGCCCGTGATGTCCGATTAGACTGTTGTTATGATCTGGCTCGTACGGCAAGCTTAAGGCGATTCACAAGTACCAGATCACCTTGTCTGATAAGCCGCCGTGAAACGACTCACGCGTGATTCGTAATTGACACGAGAAATTTATCGTACAACAGTCATTGTCGTCATTTGAAATTCGCACGGAGCGCAGGAAGTACATTAATTCAAACTTATGGTTGTTAATTATTAAACTCATTAATAACGTCAATTAGTACGAATATTATTCTCATTGACGCCTCTTTTAACGGGAAGTTCTATTTATTCGTATACGTATCGGCACTGCTGGCGTCATTGCTCTCGTCATCGTCGTCATTATTTTCGTCACGTGCTTATCACGGGACAAATATTTACACGTTATTGTTTATCATTATCTAGCAAGAGAATCGTCGTTGATCCTCAAATTACGTGGGTCGTGCACTGGTACACAAGTTTTACGGTCGGCCACGATTTAGTGGATTGGTGTAATGACATATGACGTTGGATTTCGAGATATGCAACTTATTACTGACTTCAAGTCGTTGTGTTAATGTCTGTCCACAGTGATTAAAAAAATAATGATACAAGATTGTGTTAAGTCAAAGCGGATATTCATGGGGAATCACTCGACAGCTATTAGTGCAAGCAACCAAGGTTATGCTTATATATTGAAGACTATTTTTTTTTAAATTAACAAAAAAAATTTTATTACGAGCTTCGTTAACGCCCATAAATTACATACTCTGTACACTCTGTATATTCTCTTTATACCCTGTATATTCTCAGTACAGTCTGCCACTACGTAAAAATTTTATTATAAGTATAAAGTGTAACTCTTCCATGCTGAAATATATTATTACAATGATATGGACCGTTTATTTTGAAAGTGGTCTAAGTCCATTTTTTTAAAAATGAGATATCTCGTAATTTATGCTTAATTTAGTGTAAACCTTTCATTTTCTCGAAACAAGAGAAAATGGACTTACACCACTTTCAAAATAAACGTTCCATATATGTTAGATATATATAAATAGATAGAAAATATATATATTTATTTATACTAGGGAAATTATTACAGTAGAATATAACTATCCTTCTAATTTTTATATATCCTATAGAGTACTTGTCTATGAATTTTTATTCAGAGTTCTCTTTGGCAGTAACATGGAATTCTCATAAGAATATCCTATATGGTAGAATAGGGTGATTCACTCGTCTACTAATTTCAATTCTTTTTAGGCAGTTTTGATCTCTTTCGACTTTCGGTTATTACATAGATAATTTCTAGAGACAGTTTTATCGTGATTAAAGAAGAACCAGCTTTGAAAACTGTTCGTATAGAAGCAGAGTAGGAATTGGCATTTGGTAATAGGAAATATCCAATTGGCCTAGGAAGTTGTTAGGGTGTGATTTCATTTGAGAATTTGTCGCGAAACCGCCGTAACCTCCTATAGTCGCTCACTCACCCCCTCCAGTGGCGGGTTAAATGGCCGGTGCAAAAAAGTCATAAAATAAGTTATAATTTGGCGCAGTCGGCGTCGGCGTCGCCCTGCTCAATGTCCTGTATGATCACCGCATCTCACTCGAGTGAACTTTACCCCAGTCCACCACCCCCGTTTTGGGCTAAATTCGCAGACGGAATTGGGATGGTTCTCATCTCTCAGTATCCCTTAGTCGGTATAACTGCGACTCTATAGGCATCAGTGTGGCCATGCAGGAGAGGGTGAGGTTGTCGATGTGGGAATTTCCTGAAACTCCACCAAGACGCTGGCACCCACGCACAACATTTCCAAAGAAAAAATGTTACCAGTGTTAAAAAGAATTAATCACTGTCTACAAAAAAAATTTGACAACTAAATTACTGCAACCTGGAACGAAAGTACGAGATTTAATAAGGTTAAATGTCAAGTTAAAATAAAAAATGTCAAAAGGGAGCGTGCCGAGGGACGAATATGAATTTGAGGGCGTGAGGGGGTTAAAGGTCGACACGCGCACTTAAAGTGTCAAAAGTTATGTAGCGGAAAGGGAATGATAATTTCAAGAAGATCTTTATAATTATGTGACGTATAGGTAAATGGCTAAATTTGTTAACACGCAGATTGATCGTTTTTTTTTGGGGGGGGGGGGTGTAGTCCTGGATGGGGGATATTATACCTCATTATCCCATGTGGCGCCAAAAGTGCAAGGAACGTCTTTCCTTATTCTTCAGGTATTCCTTGTGGCTTTTCTCGTTAAGGGTAGGTAACGTTTTCGACTGGATCCAAACGGGTTTTGCGGAAACGGTAAATTCGATGAGGGTTCCTCGACAAAGGACTACGGGACGTAATGGACACCGTAAACGCCGGAAAGGAGCAATAACTCGCGACGCGTCCCATTCTTCACGCTGTCCGCTCTCGCACATGTCGACTCTCTTTATCTCATTCTATCCCACTCTCCTTTCTCACGGAGTCTCTCATTCTTTTCCTTATTACATCATCTTTTTTACTCCCGCTTCAAGAGCATTTGATAAAGGATCGTTCGACGAACAGAAGGTGCATCGACAGTTTCAATGTAAAGTCGACTTCAAAATTATTCAAAATTTTTTTTCAAAATATAACATATACATATAACTACATATATATATATATAAAATGTATATATCCACAGGTAAAATGTATGGCAGAGACAGCGATATGAAATTCTCCTTTAAAAGGAAAACAAAAGGATTTCAAGGACTAATGACAAGAGAGTAACAAGCGAATCTACACGGGTGATTCGCCAAGTACAACGGATCCCCTGGTATATACATGGGAAACCGGCGATCGGATTCTGTAACAGGACGACGAGGAGGTTGGACCTGGGTAATAAATCCTGTTGGGGATGGCGAGGGTGTGGTCAAATGCAGAGTCGCCCCAGGCCCCATATCCACGTTTGCGAATCTGTAAACGCCATGCAAAAGCACTATACGGATGCGTGCGTGTCCTGGCTCCTGATACAAACGATCCTGCGACCGCTGGTCAAACAGGACCTGCACTATATGTCCGCGTCAACGGCATATCCTCGACATCGACTACCCTATGTTTAATGGCAAGACCTTTTCTATTCACTTATACATATATATGTATATATATATATATATATATATATATATATATATATATATATATTGTGACGTAT
>JARQTJ010000095.1:753427-814451 GCA_030142635.1 Trachelus troglodyta | reverse complement strand
TTTAGTGTAAACCTTTCATTTTCTCGAAACAAGAGAAAATGGACTTACACCACTTTCAAAATAAACGGTCCATATATCATGCGTAATAGGATTTATACATAAGAATGTAAATTGATCATAAAGATCATTTTAGTATATCAGTTCGAAACCGATAAGTCACTAAAAAACGTATTCTTATGAGTAATTATCGATTGAACGCTTATTATTTTATTCATCTCAATCGATTTTATACGATCGTTGTTTCTAAAGACAATTTCATTTCCTAGTCCGGTGTCCGATTATTTTCCAGGGATCGCCAGCGCGAAAACAGGTCGCGTTACAGATCACAGAAAAGGGCTTTCCAGTAGTCGTGTGGGGGATTCGTGCGAGCGGACCATAAGCGTCTCCGTCTCGACGGTTTGCCGCTTGTCGTATGCACTCGTGGCGCCACCGTCTATGGCCTCGCATCGATTACTCTCGGGCTATGATTATCCCTGCGTTGTCAGTGATTCTTGTGCAGGATGTCGATATCTTTATTTCTGTGCTCTTTTAATCTTTATATTATTCTTTCTCATTTGACTCGTGCAGTGTCCCGTTTTAACGATGCATAAGTGGGCTATTTTAAAAATTTTTTAAAAATCTTTTTAATCTTTTTAAGATTTTTTTTTTCTTTTCTTCGGATTCTTGACTGACACCCCCCTGGCAATTAAATATCAATCACTTTTGTCGTACGTAATACGACGTTGTCTAGCGTACAATTATAATAACAGTGTTGCGCATGAAATTATATAAACTGCGAGAAAGTTATACACTGCTGTTGCATTATGGGTTTTGTTCTTTTTGTATGTAAATAATTATGTGTCACTGTAGGTACGAATTATGTGACGATTGATTAGAGGTTACGATTGATAAAATAAATTGGTAATGTATATCTGTAACGATACCACGTATCGATAGTGGTCTTTAATATTTTCGAACGACTAGTTAATTAATGGTAATTTCGTGTTTTTTCGAAACACGTTATCAGACAGGTTGCAATAAAACGTCTTTTTGGTAAAACATCGTGAAGTCATTCGATGCGTTATAATAAAATTTTTGTTTAACTATCGTACACGATTGACCTTTAAACTTGTTTTAAAATTTTTTTGGCGTACTCTTTTTTCGAAATGTTGGATTAAGCGCGATTAATTAGCAAAAGTCACGCCAGTGTTCCAGTGTCTCTAAGGTTTTAAGCGGTTTAAAGATAAATTTAAATTTTATTGAAGTTAAACAATTATAGTGAAATTTTTTTTTCAAAATCATACAAGTTCTTATGGTTCGTGTTGCAGGACTCTTTCGGGCGTATTTGGTAACGTGTAATAATTTTTTTAAAGTTCAAGGTAGAGGAACTCGTTTGTTTAAATTCTTCGGATAATTATTAAATTCCCATAAAAATTTATTAACGAGACGGAATGGCGGTGTCTATATATACTCATTAGCATAATGATGATAATCTTTTTTTCTTATTCGATTCTAACGAGTGATAAGAGTCGTTTCAAAAAAATAAAAAAATTTTTTACACTCACCGCCGTAGTTGCTGCCTTTCTTTGGTTTCACATGCTTAATGGCGACCACGCCGATCATGCGAAATGACTGTTGGCACTCAAGGCCACAAAGCTGTGTAAAAGGAATTGAAATAGGAAAAAAAAGTCCGCACGCGTGTGCGAATGTTCGCGAAACGCGGACTTACGTCTCAATAGGAAGAGATATCACGATTTCTGTACTTGTGATCTCAGACACGTATGGAATATTAGATTAATGTCTTAAGTTGTTGACAAAAAAATAGCAGATTTGCTACCGGATCTAAAGCATCGTATATGGCGAAATCTCAATGTTAGCTTTAATTTCGGTTCCTTGTATTCTGTGACCATAAATATTTGGTAATAAAATAGTTTTGAGTTCGGGAAAAAAGGAATTTACAAAGAAACTATAGCGTATTATTTTTGACAAAAACCTTTTATTTTTATTTTCGAATTTTTATACCTAATAATGGAAACTTATTATCTGTAGCTTTAAAGGGCGATTCTCGGCATCAAACACCATGAGATGTCATAATCTATACATTTTCTTGAATTCGACGAAATGTCAAAATCTCAATTGCGCTGATATTCGAATTTGTCAGTCAAAGGCGAACTATGAATGTTAACTTTGAAATTGTTACAAGCTTATTTAATGGCGACCAATTTACATACATAATTTCGATATACTGAGATACATAGTGACTTATATCCAATTTTTTATGACCTTCGAAATGATATTTTGATAACTTTCGAAAGTGAAACAAAAAGCCCCAAGATAATTTCCAAGAAAGCGAAAGATCATCAATCTGTTATCAAGTAACGGACAATAATTGTCATGATTTTATGCATGGATATAAGAAATTTTTTTTCCAAAAAGTCAAAAAATCTCTCAAGGACTCAAAATGAAATGAAAATATTCATATAAATCACTATAATTTGTCAACGTGATGTACGTTATAGAATGCGAGCACTGACAACGAAATAGAGAAAATAAACAGATTGGACCTTTAGCCTGGATAAAAAGTTATACGTGTCATGAAAAACAAATCGTATCGTAAGACACCAGCAAAAAATCGTCAAACGTTCCTTATTAATCTTCTATGTATAATCAAACGCGACAACGACCACTAACCAACGCGTTACACGCAGAGCAAAAGCAACGTGTTCGATTTAAATTAAGTGAAAGAACCACCCTGTATATTTGTGCGCGAATTATGCTCGACCTTCATATTTTTTTTTTTTGTAACCACCGCCATCCTTTTTTTTCGTCAAGACGTGTCACGCCCTTCGGTACCGCGGATAATTTGATAAATTTTCGAAAATTAGAGCCAACGTGGTAGTGACCTTAAAAAAAAGATTGGTTACAAATAACGGTTCGACACGACCGAGTGACTGACTTTTGTATTGAATAAGAAGGAGGAATAATCATAGAGATGGAGGGGAGTTATAAGCTGATTAGGGTGGGAGTACAGTAAATCATTGTGGTGGGGGGAAAAAGAGTGGTTGATATCCGGGCCATCCGAATTGCGGGAGTTCATCCTTTGGGTACCGTTGCGTTCGTCAAGTGTGAGTCCCGTGACCGGTATAAATTATTGAGGGTGTCGAATCAAGAGCATTATGGAAATACCGGTCAGTGAATAAAATATAAAAAGAATTTAATTATTAATTAATCCACGGTAACGATAAACTTGGGGATAATCATTTCCGCCGATAAGATCGCACCAGGGTCACTGTATGATCGTATAAATAATGGGGAAAAAAAAATTAGGTCATTAAAATCTGAAATTGTCGTTTTTCACGTTTTTTCTCCGAATGACACATTGGATGAACTTTTTGGGGACTCGTGCCTCTGGGTCTTGCGCCTTTGGGCCTTGCGCCTCTGGGCCTTACCTTAGGTTTGTTCGTGCGTGACGTCGAGACTGAATATTTGTTAACGGGACCGGCTGTCCATTGGGAGTGGAAAGAGGAGAACAGAGAAAGGATGAAATTCTCTGACCGAGATCATCAAATCAGTTTGGTCGGTCGCTTCGTCGTGAGCATCTTTTAGTTGCTGGTTTTATATACGCGAAAGATCGATTTGTCACTTTCAAAAGGAGGGACAATACAGTTGTACGAGTTATTAATAGCATGCAATTAAATACTGTGAACTTAACCTTAATTCGTCGTAACACTTGCACTTGAACTTTCGTATGTTTATTTTTGTCGTACATAGTTTTCTGACCAATTGTCAATTCCATTGAGTTCTCGTTCAAAGAGATATTTCCGTACGAATTGTTCGGTCGGTACGGCAGTTACCTACAATTTTACTGAATACCTAAGGAGCCACTCGGCGAAAATAATTCAACGGTCAAACCGACTTCTTGAAATTTTAAACGTATTTGAAATATTTATTATTTGCCTTAGTGACGCATTTTCGCAGTTTTGCATGCCGAACGCTAATTCTTAAGGACGCTACGAAAGTCATTTCTGTGGTGAACGCGATACGGAATACTCGATAAATTATTTACTCGTAGTGATCGACTCTTTTCTAGTGTATCGAACTGATATTCCGTCAATATCGCAAGAAAACGTCTATTTTACTCATTCAACACGGGTACCGTACTGACTAGCGTGAGTTTTGGGATTTTTGAAAATGCGCCTTTACGTTAAGTCCAAACCGTATTTCGTTCGTTCTTCAGTGTACCGATTGAAGTGTGATTTAACGTACTTTTATACGAAATTCATGAAATTCGCTATTAAATCAATGTTGCATAATAATATATTGTGCGTATACGCATGTCTGCGTGATTGTGAAATTCCTGAAACGTAAAATTTCTTTATTTGATGATTCAAGGTTTTCCTGGAACATCGCTGCAAGGATGAGGTAGGGCAATTGGTAAGCGCCAAAACTCATGGCGCTACGCCTCTGGTGATGGCTTGTCGAAACGGGCACTACGACGTGGCGCAATATTTAATTGAAAAATGTGGAGCAGACATCGAGCAACCTGGTTCCGGTAAGTCGAATGAGAAATAATTATCAAGTAGTCGCGTCTGTAAGTTTCAACATACCGGAAGTCTCGGAAGTATCGCGAAGGCGTGAGACAAAAAATATTTGTTAAAAATAAAAACTTTTATTTCAAACGATGGACGACGTTCAAAAAATTTTTTTTAAAAACACTTTTTCCCGGTAACATTGTTTCCACCTGTGGTATAAATGCATTGGGTTACCGAGAAGAAACGTAGCACTAATTCTTTACGATTACTGACAATTTATTATAGAATTTGTGCAAAAATATGTAAATTCACGCAACAGCCGACATACCTGACGTATGTCCGTTAGTTTGACATTAATCTTCTTAGACAAGCAAATGCGAACGTTGCTTTCACGATGAAAGAGTCAACCGGCAGAGTACGTTCTGAGAGTACAGGAAGCTGGGTCCATTGAGATTATTAATCGTATGAGCAAATGTAAGAAAATGTATTAATCTACCGTTAAAATTTCAGTTGTCTTCGACGGCGAAACGATAGAAGGTGCACCGCCATTATGGTGCGCGTCCGCAGCTGGTCACCTGCCTTTGGTGAAGCTTCTAGTAGGAAGAGGCGCCAAGGTAAATTCGACGACAAAAACAAATTCAACCCCACTCAGAGCTGCTTGTTTCGATGGGCATTTCGAGATCGTCAAGTTCCTCGTGCAGTGCGGTGCAGGTACTAGTAAAAGTAACTCGTTAGTTTTTACCCGATAACGTAACGTCTGACAAAATGACAAATGCTAACCGAATAACCTCCTCTTATTACAGACATCGAGGTTGCAAACAGACACGGCCATACCTGCCTGATGATCGCCTGTTACAAAGGTCACATAAAAATTGCCAAGTTCCTACTTGCTCTGAAGGCGGATGCCAATCGTAAATCCGTAAAAGGTAACACGGCGTTGCACGACTGCGCGGAAAGCGGCTCGCTCGAAATACTAAAAGTACTGGTGGAACATGGCACCAGGATGGACGTTGATTCCTACGGGATGACGCCGCTCCTGGCGGCAGCCGTAACAGGTAGATAAAAAGGGGAAATTGAATCGACTTGCGGCTCTTTAACGAGAAAATCTTGTGAAGAAGTAGGTCGTTCAACAGTGACGTTATTTCCAGGTCACACGCATATTGTCGAATATCTCATTGGAATTCCACGGTTGGTCAGCAGAAAGGAAAAGATCGACGCTCTCGAACTTCTCGGTGCCACTTATGTCGATAAGAAGCGAGATATGATTGGGGCGCTTGAATTCTGGAAATTGGCAATGACAGAAAGGTATCAGCGGTATCTTGGTCAAGTATTGCTAGGGAAAATTAGTGAAAGATTGTGGTTGGTAATTATTATGATTTTGATTTTTATTGGACGATTTTAATAATTGCGATTGATTTGATTTTATAGATACCGTACAGACGCACCGATAATATCGAAACCACCTCCACCGCCGGCCGTGCAAGCTTACGATTATGCTCGTGAAATTTCTGATCCTGATGCTCTGGATGAACTACTAGCCGAACCGGACGAGATGAGGATGCAGGCTCTTGTTATCAGAGAACGAATATTGGGTCCGGCCCATCCTGATACCAGTTACTATATTCGATACAGAGGAGCTGTTTATGCCGACGCGGGGAAGTTCAGTCGTTGCATCGAACTCTGGAACTACGCCCTTGATATGCAGCAAAGCATGATGGAACCTTTGAATCCAATGACTCAAAGCTCGCTCTTCAGCTTCACGGAGCTCTTCAGTTTTATGATAGGCGAGGAGGGAAGGCAGACCAGCAGAGGCAGAAGAGTACCGTCAGTTCAGCGCGAAACGCTCACCGCGGTGTTCAAGAAAGCAGTAAGTCAAAGAAAAATTCGTACAATGCAAGGTATAAGTTTAGACGAGGGTCATTAGCTTTTATTATTTCCAGGTACTGGAGGTCAGACTGGGAAAGCAGATGCTGGACAAGGTACCACCCTGCGAGCGTGATCTGACTTATCTCAATCGTGTTCTGGTAATCACTCTCCACTTGGCTTGTCTATTGACCCGAGAAACTCCACCAGAAGGTTCCGAAGAGTACACCGCTCTCCACAAGGCTGTCTATGAGCTGGTACGAATAAACGCCAAAGGGAAGCAGGTCAGTGCAGATTGCAATTATCAAGTGGTAGCGATACGTTAATTCACTCGCCTGAAAATACTTATTATAAATATTAACTTTAACAGGGTAGGGACGCCTTGCAGTTGACCTATAGCAAGGATGCCGCCCTTGTAGGCAGATATCCAGCCTGCGATTTCCCTTCGCCGCACTTAACAACAGCCCTGCTGAAGGCTGGGGCAGATGTGACAGCACGCGACGTCGACGGAAACACAGCCCTTCACTTAGCTGCGCTCTCCCATCCATGGCGTCCCGATCTGGCCACCGCATTATTGGATGCTGGTGCTCACATAGACGCAGTAAATAAGGAGGGTCAAACCGTCGAGACTCTTCTCAAGGACAAGTATCTCTACGACGCGGTGAATCCACTGAAATACACCACCCTGGCTTGTCTCGCCGCCAGGGTCGTTCGAAAGACCCACCCGCTCGTAAGGGTGCCGAAGCATCTTCTATCATTCGTTCAGATGCACTAGTGACACACCTGATACCGGAGAGATTGTCTTATTCATTTGATCCAACGGACATCGAACACTGCCCAGATACCGCTGAGGATGACGATAACGAGAACCCGTGCATCTATATAAGCATCCTTTGCCCAAACGAGAGGCGCTCGTGGTGCTGTGGAAAAGGGTACTCAATTTTTTTTGACCTCCTTTTTGCTCAGCTCGTGATCCTTTATTTTGTTCTTCACGATCGCGGGCTTCCTCATGCTCATTTATTACATTCGTCATCATCATCCTTTCTCTCTTCTTTATCGACAGGGAAGATTTAACTCTATCGCCACTGAACTGATCCTCAGGATTTAATTTAATCTCCTTCAGACAATCTGTTCGGTATCGGCAATGATATTTTAAGAAGTTGACTCTGAATTACTTACCCGGAGTGGTTCCATCATCAATGGCCAATATTTTATATCGTGTTACGTCCTCTGCACGGTGTCAAAGTTGGCGACGCGTAGCGTTATTACCGCAATCCCTTATAAATAAACCCCTTGCGGAGCCATACTATAGAGGTATACTGCGTTAAAATGAATAATTAGTCATAGTACGTAATGAATGTCAAATTGAGAGTTATATCCGTACATAGTCCGTCCGTTAGTAAAATGCGAATTAGAGGGGCCATCTCTCTACGATCCATCATGTAAAAGTGTCCCCTAGACTTCACATTCTGCTTGTGGATCCGACCGATACTATTTTCGAATCTGTCTCTTTGAGATCTTATTCAGAAAGATTGACAAAAATTTCAACCTATGATGTCATGCAATAAATAAAAGTGCAGTCAAAATATCGGTGAATGGTTTACTTTTCATACTCAATTGTGTTATTCACTGTGATTAATTAAAATTAGGCGAATCACTCGAAATTAACGATTGGGATGATTCGAACGTTTGGAAGATATTGGCTGGCAGTCGTGGAAGCATCTACAGCTTCCATTACTTTTTAATTAATGTTACATATATGCTAAAAAATCGGCCAACGGTAACCCAATGTGGCTCATTAAGTGGATTCCTGATTGCAAGATAATAAAGAAAAATATAGAAGTCTATTTTCACTGTCGAGGATCACTCAACTTCTGACAGAAATTATCACCATTGTTATAAGGTGGTTCGCTTATGAGTTCACTTGCAAGATACCGACCTTAAGAAGATGCTTAAAATTTGTTTGCAAAATTTTCAAAGTATTTATTGACCTAGTATACGAGATATATGAAATAGAAGTGGCTAAAAATGTACTTTGCAGATATACTTTGCACGTTGAAATAGCAATAAACTTTTTTTCTATATTTCTCAGCATCTAGACGGTAAAAGCGGGTGAAAGTTTTAGCAGAAACTTGTTTTTACACAAAACATTACTATAATGATTTTTGAATCATTTTTTTACTACGTTATCTGAACAATGTGATATGAAAATTTGTAAAATGATGGATCTCTGTCCTTTCGCTTGCTTCAGAGATAATAGCTTATAGAAAATATTTTTGTAATGAACGATATAGATGATATTCAAATGAAATAAGAAATACTATTATTATCATCCTAAGCGAATCACCTTAATGTCTTGTTACTTTTTCTGAATGAAGCCCCAGCAGATGAATATTTACCGTAATGGTGTACAATATGAATAAACTCTCAGAAAGAATCGAGGAACCATTTTATAACACTTACTCATACACTATTTTTGACATTGTCGTGTTTATCTCATTAAATGCGTTTTTTGATTGCGCTTTTTCATATGTGAGAGATCCGTGTGCGTACGTACGTAATGCGCATGCGCGCGCGCTAATATAATGATAGAGATTATATCTCTGCTTGATAATAAATATATATATATATATACACACACATACTATTAATTCACTACGAAGTCCTAAACTTTACGCAACACGAAATACCTTTATATAAAATCTTCCTCTTCTCTTTTTTTTTCTCTTAACGAATCGTGTTAATGTTTTCGAAGTTCGATTTTAGTATTGCTGTTGCTTTTTCAGGATGCTGATTGGCCAATTTGACGTGTATGAATTACTTTTTGACAGTCAGGGTTACTAGCGGCATGATAAATATTTACAGATATCAAATGAACTGAATTGTATGGGATAATGTTTTAATTTATTGGTGAAAAATTAATTAAATACAGATAAGTCTCAGGCTCGGACTGACTGATATTAAAAAAATATACAATACAGTTAGTTAGTATATATAAATTAATAAGAGCGTTGCAGCACTGAAGAGGAAATAAAAGAGATAATGCTACAAAATTAAACGGGTAATCAATGTATGATTTAGTGACTGTTGAAATAAGTTTGAGTGGGTAAGATCGATTAAAAAGAAATGCTAATTCCTTCAAGAAAGGGTTCGTTAGTTTATAAAGACGTTGTTATCGGTTTCATAATAAAGTGGTTGATTTTGGAAAATCCTACTGTTCAAGAGACACATGCTGGTTCAGAGAGGGAGTATCTTATCCGTGAATATCGTCATTGGTTTACCAGTAACGTGGTGTGATTATGAAATATTTGTTATCTTTAGAAATTAATTAACTTATATATGAATGAACTGAATGATTTAAAAAAACCTTAATCTATTTTAAGAACGTGCATGCAAAAATACTGGTGTAAATTGATTGCTTGGTACATAAATTATAATTTCATAAGATATACAGTGTCAAACTGTATTTGTTCAGAGCGGTGCAGCGCTGTTGCCTTTTGTCGCGCGCGATGCGCGCATGTTGCTCTAGTGTGATAAAAAAATATAGGATATTTACATATTATATTATACATATGTGTATACACATATATATATATATACACATACGTAATAACACAAGATGTTCCTTGGGAAACCTGCTTCTGTTTTCGCGACAAAATTGATAATCCTTCACTTTTTCTTCTTTCTCTAGTGCTTGACTTTGCACGCCATTTTTTTAAAGATATTTTTACTCGACACGAGTTTACCTGCATCGAGTTTGGTTCTAGGAGAAAAAAGTTTGCTAATTGTTTTTAGATATTAAACTACGTAGGATATGTAACGCCGGACGGTTAATGCGATGTTGGAACGTTTGCATGTCGCCATTGTTGAAAATCGTTTTCTTTTACCACAAAAGTTAAAATCTCACGTATCATTAGCCTGTACTGTTTTATAATAAAACAAGACTGTGAAAATACAGCTGACGAAGAGAGACAGATGCATTAATTATCTTTATTGTCGTTCGAGCATCCTAAATATATCTTTGAAGTTTAAACAGTGAAATGACTTTAATGCCGTATCCACACGCGAATATTCAGTGCCATACTTACCGATGAAGAGTCAACTAAGATCTTTACCTTGATCCTGGAAATATAAGTTTTATGAAAAACAATATTCCCCAACGATACGTGCTTACCTCTGATAGGCCAAATTTTTATATTTTGGATTCACTCGGAGTTTCCGGTAAACTGCAGTGACGTAAATCTGTAAAAATACGATTTAATGCTAGAATAGAAGAACCGTCTCTTTTCAATTTATAGGAGAACAAATGTCCGAGACAACATGGCGATTAACGTATGTCGTCTTAGACACTTTTACTCCCAATTAAGGTTATATTTTGAAAAATAATATCATTGCGTACTTAGAAATTTTCTCTCGCGATAACTACGAGCCTAACTGAAGAGTGGAAGAATCTTAATTCGGTCGACCTACGAATACGATTTTCCAAATTTCACAGAAGGATTAGTAATTATCGAAAAAATTTATGAAGAGACTCGGTCGAGTCTCCCACCAAGTGTATTCGTTTAATAAGATGAACGAGAGACCATATGTGCTCGGCATGAGAGGAATTATGAAAAAAAATATACATAATAAGATACTTGAAAGACATTGGGAAGAATAATAAAAAATAAAATGTCTCCTAGTCATCCGTGAAACTGAATCGCCATCACTGCAAGAATAATCGAAACCAATAGGTTATCGTCAATAAAAATCTTAGACACCCAGGCAAATCCTAATTCGACTTGAGATAAATATGAAAAAAAGTTATACTTGAACTTCACCAAGTAAATCCACGTGGTTATGAAATGGCTGGATGGATAAGCTGTAACAATTGATAGTCAAAACTTCTATTGAATAAGAAAAGTTTCTCAAACTTACCATATATGAAAACAGACGACAGAATCACCAATTTAACACGTATTCGCGCGTACACCTACGTGCACGGGCTAATGGGACTAGAGCTACGTAGAAGGCAGTGGATACCATGAAAATCCAAAAGACTTTTTGGATCAGGAGTGCGAGGAGCCAGGCAATCGCAATTGAAGTATAAATAAACTGTCATCCCATTTCTTCGTTTCCAAAATTCTAAGGAAAGTCGCATCCCCGGCTATATACGAAGATCCGTAAGATTTCTCGAATAAGACTCACGGATTCCCGTCGTCGTGAAACTCGGTCGAACGAGAATGAGTGAACTAGGCGGAAGACGTGTGGAATGAAACATTAGAGAAAAAAAAGGAAAAAAAAAATTAATGAATTTAAGAAATTATGAAAAGACCTATAGTAAAGTATTCTCACCTGAAGGTACCTGCGATGTGAACGTGACTTCCCGTGAGCTCAGAACGACCAGCCATCCAAAGACCCAGACCACAAACACACCTCTGTTAAATGGTAAATTCACAAAGAGCACAAAAATAAAACACAAAACGACCCAGGTGTTCGTCGTCAAATTGAATTTGAAGTTTTATTCAATCACTATCATGAAATTGTGGTTATACAAGAATGTCATACAATGCACAGAATCATCCTGGAGATCTACGCTGGCGAGAGGAAATATGTTTACCAAAAGAAAAGCCCAAACAAACAAAAATTTAATAAAGAAGAACGAACGGAGCAAGAAGTCGAGGACAACGTTGCATATGTCAAAAACGCGATTAACAGAGTTGAGAATTGTGAAATTTGGAAAGACATCTTTCGTCCAGAGTACAGACTGTTTGGTAAACATACTGCGGTCCAGAATGCGCGTGAGTAAGATAAAGAGAGAGAGAAGGAGATAAAAAAAGAATAGTAACGATGCTCTCAGAATCATTAATGATAATAAAACCGATCCTCGTATGACGGATAAAGATGAGTGAACCGAGATGAACTCTATTACCTAATGCGAATAGATTGTTACGCTCGTACAGCCTTAATCAGGATAATTAACGATAATCGCGGCACAGAGAGAACGCACAAAAAGAATAAAAAATAAACAGTAGATCAGCAATAATTGCAGTAAAACACTGGCACCTCCTCCTCCACCCACTGTGTACGTTAAAGATCCAAAGTATCGATCCAGGAGGAATTTCACGAGATGGAAGTTCCAACATCCAACTGGTCCATATGCATTTCCGCCGAGTGACAGTACAGGAAAAATGTCGGTTCTCATTCCTGAGGAAGCTTATCGATCGCAACGCAGTATAAACTCTTGCGGATTGTCGCACAGACTTCTTTTCTTTTTCTTTTTAATCGTTAATGAGCCTCCCTCTAGTACCTATTAACAATCATTGCCGGAGCGTCGAAAACAATTCTTTTGCGTCAGACAGCCTAAAATTGATATTTCTCTTCTTCTTCTTAAATTCCCACTCTTCGCTTCGGTTATCGTTTACTCATTGTTGTCGCCATCACGATGATAATCAATAACTTATAAATTAAACGCTGGATTTATCGCAAGTAGAGGTACCCTAACATACTGTGACACCTATGACTTATGTAGAACATTACGAACCTAAGCCTAAGAGCTACTAGCTCGAATCAATCACTCGGAGAACGATTAAGAAATGAAACGAATCTTGGATTAATAAACCCATTG
Source organism: Trachelus troglodyta (assembly GCA_030142635.1). Taxonomy (NCBI): domain Eukaryota; kingdom Metazoa; phylum Arthropoda; class Insecta; order Hymenoptera; family Cephidae; genus Trachelus; species Trachelus troglodyta. The sequence continues at coordinate 801,470 of JARQTJ010000095.1, read as the reverse complement.
AAGGAGACATGAGCGTCGCGACGCTAAAAAATATTTATCCATGCGAAATATAGGTAGTTGCTAAAGTGCAGGGAGAGGCGATAGATCGGCCGCTGCTATTAATACCTGGAGCGTTCGACGTTGAACATAGGTGATAACTGACGGTGATACTGTCAACGACTTACACATTTCTGTCTCTGGATATACATTGTAAAAACACACAACCCGAAGCAGTCTTCAAGTATCGTGATCGAGAGCAAAAAAAAAATGCTGCGGAATTCGCAGCCAACCTGAGCCTCGTCGCCATTTGTGAATAACTTACTGTCAAGCGTGAAACTCTGCGGAATTCTGTATAAATTTTACCTTAACGTCGAGCTGCAGTTTGTGCATCTAGTAAATACGAACGTCGATCGTCCTGCCATCGATGCGCGATCGATTCATCATTGCTGTACAATAACGTAGGTTAAGGAAACGTCATGTCTGATTAAAATTATATATACATGTAGCTACGACGTAACCTGCCATGTTAATAGAAATATGTATTTTCTTTTAAAGGATACCAACAGCACGCTCCGCGTCCCATTCTGATGCAAATCGTACCATTCCCATGTCCGATCCCCTCATTTCAGCAAACTTTACTTCGCCGACGTCTTGGAATTTGTCACGTAACATTTGCCACGTTGTGCTCGGAGGAAGCTAAAAGAATTTAGTATGAAGAATTGCGCTCTTGGAATGGAGCAGACAATAGATTTTTAATTACTTACATTTCCTATAAGAATGGTGTCAGACGATGGCCGACCGCCATTACTGTTTTGTCTGTTACCTCCGCCAGACTGTCCTTGATTTCCGGCGAAACCACCATTACCACCGGAAATTCTATCTCCGCCATCATTTCTGTTAAAACCTCCATCGAAATCACGACCGCCACCGTAACTCGAACCTCCGAACGCATTGTTACCCCCGAATCCTACGTCATTGTCCATTTTTCCTAGTCCTCGAGGTGCGAAGGAGTTGTTTCCTTGTCCACCCGCGAGTGACGCTTGCAAACTTGATAACCCGCCAACTCCACTCCCGAAATTGTTTAGATTGGAGGCTAATTCGTTTGTGAGGGATGAATTCAAAAGAGAATTTGTCGTTAGGTTTGCACCTAAACCACCAGCTAGGCTAGCTTGAAGTGCTGCTGCATTTGAGCCTGATAGCGCTGATGCTAAGCAAAGAAATTACACGTTCAGCTTTAGTCGAATGGTTCCTTAAAATAGTACACATAGCACTGGTTGTATTTGGCATACCTAATTGCGCAGGTACGACACTGTTTAATCCGGCGCCAAAAGCACCTGTGGCTAGAACCGGAGCCGAAATAGAATTCACTACCGGTGGATTATTTGGTTGTACGTTTGGAATATTTCTTGCGACATCCATCAGTCTGTTTCCACCAGCTCCAAGTCCCATACCGATACCCTTTAGGCCTGAGAAAATATGAAAATATTTATCAGTGTGCAACTGGGATGGCCATTTTAATAGAGACTTTGCAGAATTGCATACCTTCAGGCAATTTTGGTGGCATGTCTGGTTCGTTTGCTCTGTCAAGGCGTACAGTCATTCGTCGATCAAAGAGTTGCTGATTGTGAAGCATTGAAATGGCCTGAACTGATTCTACCGGATGATCGTATTCGACAACACCGAAGCCACGTGATTTTCCATCTTTATCTTTGCCCAGTTCGACATGCAACACTTTTCCAGCTAACTTAAACACTTCAAGAAGCTTCTTCTCGTCCACTTTGTAGTCTAACTAAAGACATATGCAATACTTGTGTTATTAAACGAAAATTTGATTATAACAGGAATGAAGAGAAATCATATTTATTGTGAGAGTAAGATCGATTAATAAAATATTGTAGTAATGCATTATATTGTAAACTTACATTTGCTACGAAAACTCTAGTAACCAATGGACCAGTAATACCAAGGGACTCCAGAAATTGTGTGCTAAGCCCGTATGTGTTGCCAAATTTGTTATCGCCATTACCAACCGGAGGAGTTGGCATATTCTGTCGACCACCAGTTGCCCGTGGTGGTTCTCTGAATCTTTCATCACGCACTCTATCATTATTTCTTGCAACGCGACCATACTTGTCACGTTCAGCGTCATAATCCTTTAAAAATATAGTAATATATAATAAATATAAAATATCGTTCTGTACGATGTTTCGATTAATAAACCCTTACTTCTTTTACTACAAGTTTTCGCCCTTTGATATCAAATCGATGCATTTTGTCCACAGCTATTTTGACAGAATCAGAGTCCTCAAATTCGACAATACCACACCCTCTAGGTTTGTCATTTTCGTCTGTAAAAAGTTCAACGTGTGCAACTTTGCCAACTTCCGTTCTGAAGAGGTCCTTCAGATCTTGCCATCGGAAGTCATAAGGAATATTCGACACGTAAATGCGACGATCAGATACTTTTCTGCCACCCCCAGCACGGTCATTGTGTTCCCTACTACGGTCACGACTACCAGAATTCATCCGATTCTGCCTATCTGACCTTCTGTTTCTATCACGTTCTCTGCTGCGATCTCTGTCCTCGTTATTTTGCATTTGAGACCTAGTAATATTATAATAATTAATAAATTGAATCTTCTACTATATGTCCTTTAAGTAGTTCATTATAATAATGGCGCATATACACAAATCTATATATTAAAATAATCATAATTCATCATAAACAATCAACAGTTTTAAAGCAGAAGAGTACTGTATATATCATACATTGTTATGTAAAACCTAAATAGAACTTCATTATAGAATCAATATGACTATTAGTAAAATTCTAGAATTAGTTCTATGCTTATAAGAGTTTATTATGAATCAAAGCAAAAGGCGGATATCGGAACAAGTGTGTCAGGTTTTGAAAACTAACGTTGTACCACCGGCAATCAAAAGAATAATAATAAACGTAATATAGTTTGAACTTGTTTTTCTAATGTAATCATAAAGCAGAAATTATATGTAGAAAATGCAAAGTTTAAGGTTATGGTTTTCAATGTATTGCATAGTTTCGTTCACGCGACGGTAAAACACGCGCCGAATATCAATAGCATTCTCAGTATTTCATAAAATAATTGATTCCACTTACTCCTCTGTCTTCATCATGACGGCAATCTCTTTTTGCTAAACGCCAATAGAAATAAATTCGATGAATAACGTTAAAAACCCAAAATTAGGAAGAGAAAAGCGTTGCACACACAACTACACGCCAGAGCGAAGCGTCTTACAAGATGGCTACCAACAGAGCGCATTGAGCGTACCGGAAACCGTAAAGATAGAAACAAGAAAATGGCCGCAATTTATTAACTCATTACTTGAATTTGGCATTTTCATGTCTGAAACTGTAGATCCTTAAACAAACATAATTCCTCTTATAGAGAAAATAAAATTTAGGATTTTAATTTTATACAAGACGTAGCTCGCTTATTTATTTAAATTTATATGAATTTATAACGTCGTTTGCTGAACTTGTATGCGTATCTAATGATCATAAACGTGTCATACAAAAACGTTTTAAAAATGTATAAAACATATTTAAAAACATATAAAAACGTTTTAACAAAATACTTCTGTTTGTAAATAAATTTTTCAAATTTTGAGAAATGTTAAACGTTTAAATTTTCATGCCGATGCCTCCCGTGGGGGCGCCACTTATCTTCTACTACGCGTCGTCCGCTATGTTCCGCTTCTCAAATAGCAGAAGACACCTATTCCCGGCAGCCAATCACGTTGTCTAATCGTTCCTCTTTTCTCGTCCACGGTATCGAGTCTGACGTGTGTAACTATATCTGGGTGGTTACGAAGAATTTTTTTATTGAGAATAATCAAAAGAATGGCAGCCCAGTGGATACGTAAAGCCGTAAGTAATACGGACTATTTTGAAATTCATCTGAGTGGTCGTTGTCCTGTCCAGACTCCCGCTTCCTCCCAGGTGAAAAGGTTAGAAATTTGCACATAGTTTGGTTCTATATACGGCCGTCTACTTTATCGTCATTCATATAATCACTACTACGATATATTTTATATTCTCTTTTGTCGATCGTCACACTTGATCTAATAAATTAATCTGTCTGTCTATCATTTTCTTTCAGCTTTTCTCGCTTTTTTTAGACCCTCGTTCCATTCTTTTTCCTTGATCTTTTCCTCTCTTTCCGTATCTACATCCTTTATCCTCTTTCCTGTTCATGCTTTAAAAACTTTGCTTATATGTTGCGACTACACTTAAAACCGCATTTTTCTCTCGGTTTCTTTAATAACAGATCTCTCCAAAGCTTGGCAGGGTACGACTGTACAGCAGTAAAGTTCACAAATGTACTCTTATACCAGGAGATGGTATTGGACCCGAGATTTCGGCTGCCGTGCAGAAAATCTTCGACGCAGCCAAGGTGAACTATTTTTATCATTGATGTCTATGCTTTCGATTTTTCGAATGATTTTGGGCGATCTTAAGTGATAAATTCAGTAGGAATTTTACTTAGATACTGTCATGAAATTTTTTTACATGCAGATCTCTTAACTATGCTCATAAAATTATTGATGAAGATTTCCATTTGGGACAATATGTATGGAAGAATGAACTCTGATTACTTTTTATTTCAGTTAATTGTTTTTGATTGTTATTTTTCGAGGTAACTGTATTTGTCCTAGATCTGACCTTAATTGGTTTATTTTAATCCTGTGATATAGCTCAATTTAACTGAAGTATAAATTATAGACTTATATCTGTCGGATGATTATTGATAATGGTATTGAACAAATAAAATTTCACAATTTGGAATATAGAAATTCTGTACTTATCTATTAAATTTTTAGGAAATATACTACATAATGTTTGTATACTTTCTCCGTCAACTGGTTACCAATTAGGAAGCTTTCGATTTGTGTACATGTAATAATTCATATAAATAATGTCATTCTAAAGTCTATATACCAAATTTGTATGTCAATCGCTTACTAGGTACCAATAGAATGGGATACTGTGGACGTAACACCAGTGCGTGGGCCAGATGGCAAGTTTGGTATCCCACAAGCAGCTATTGATTCAGTTAATAAAAATAAAATTGGGCTAAAAGGACCTTTAATGACCCCAGTTGGAAAAGGCCACAGATCTCTTAACTTGGCACTAAGAAAGTAAGTATTGTATTGCTCTTATGTAATCATGAAACAACAAACTTATTAATGTAACAAGTAATCTACTAAAATTATATCTATGATCTTGATATAACAGTCTTGTGTAAGTTAACTGTCATGAAATCATGGCTTAATCATAAAAGGCATTTTCATAGGACTTATACATTATTATCTTAATTAATCAGTAGATTTCATAATTATCATTATAAAACTTTATCAGCAATGATTATGGATATTCGTATAACCGTGCTTTTACCTACAGAGAGTTCAACTTGTATGCTAACGTACGTCCTTGCCGTTCGTTAGAAGGATACAAAACACTTTACGACAATGTGGACGTTGTCACAATCAGAGAAAACACAGAAGGTGAATATTCGGGTATCGAGCACGAGATTGTCGACGGCGTTGTGCAGTCCATTAAGCTCATCACAGAAGAAGCTTCACGCAGGGTAGCAGAATTCGCCTTCCAGTATGCTCAAGACAATAACAGGAAAAAGGTTTCTTTTTATCTATTGACGTATCTGTAAAATAAAACTACTATATTCTTAAAACTTTATTCACTAATAGGTAACTGCCGTCCACAAAGCGAATATCATGAGAATGTCCGACGGTCTTTTCCTTCGCTGCTGTCGCGAAGCAGCTGGAAAGTTTCCATCTGTAAAATTCGAGGAGAAATACCTAGACACGGTTTGCTTAAACATGGTTCAAGATCCTAGTCAATACGACGTGCTAGTTATGCCTAATCTTTACGGTGATATCCTGTCCGACATGTGCGCCGGTCTCGTAGGTGGTCTTGGCTTGACACCTAGTGGAAATATTGGTATCAACGGCGCTCTCTTCGAATCCGTAAGTAATACTCTAAATTCTCGAAAGCTTCTTAAGTATTTATAAGTTTTATTAATTTCATTGTTACCTCATTCTGTATGCACAGGTGCACGGTACGGCACCAGATATTGCTGGTCAGGATAAAGCCAATCCAACGGCTCTCTTATTGTCTGCCGTGATGATGCTGAAACACATGGGCCTGAACGATCAAGCCAGAATCATCGAACACGCCGCGTACGACACCATAAAGGAAGCTAAGTATCTTACGGGCGATCTTGGCGGTACTGCCAAATGCAGCGAATACACCGACGAGATTTGCAAGAAAGTTGCGACGCAGATTAAGTAATTGAAAATGTCTGGTATTTAAGCAAACTGCCAAATACTCGTAGATTTTTTGTGTCCATGGAGAGACGCAGCTTTCCGACATCCCCAGCATCGTCATCGTGACTCGCACGACAGCGCGAACCTTGATAATTTTAACGGCAGATCAAAGAACAGGACAATGTAGATATATGTTTCGTTGTAACCTTCAACCGAGTCCACCATTTTTATTATTACGTCCTAAACACTAAGCCTAACGATTGTCGTCCGATAATAACCATCTGCTGACAAGAACGGCATTTAATATCATTTTACTGGGAATGCTCGTGCATGGAGAAAATTTCAAATTTTCATTTATACATACTGCGCCTTAGCAAATTGTTCATAGTCACAGGCGATTCGAGTCATAGTACACACTGTAAAGATTAGCTGTGTAAATTAATATAAGTAACACTGTGTATAACGAATATATATAAAAGGTTGTAAGGACGCCTGTGTGATAAGTTCTCGATGAGGAGCATCAGTAATGAACATGTTGTGCAGTATTATCAATTAATAAAAACAACATAAAACCATAGCAGACTCTTATTTCTCATCAAATATATCATAGTCCAAACATCCCCTACAGATTCTGGGACCATCTTATAATAGCATACAGTACTTATACTGCATTTAATCTTAAAATTATATGATTGTAAATAACCATGCGTATTGTTCCTCAATATTAATAGCAATATTGTTCGCTTTAATTCTCTTATTCAATTTTCTTACTACTTTCCTTAATATTCATATCCATGTACGTTCTTACCAAGATGGAGGATCAGGACATTCTTGTGAAAAAGAGGGTATAATGTCTCACTTCGAAGACACCCTTTTTCACCCTCTCCCTCAATATCAACAGGAGTCCTCTAGTAGGCACTTGGTGCTTCAACACCCTCTGCTCTCTTCTTCTCATCCCCTTATATCACCACCCACGTTATCCCTGCTGTTATGTTATAGCTACCCCCTCCCTCCTCACCCTCTTACACCCTTGCGTTACCGTTTCTACGTAGCCCCTTTGTGGAACAGTATCTTTCATAGGAAAACTCCCAAGTATGAGAAAAGTTGGCGGCTATATTTCACAGTCGGGACTTCGTTCTATACCAGGAGGCTGCGAACCGCCAGGGAAAAGATGTAAACCCAGTGTCATCTTCGCTGCTCGTTAATTCCCTTGAGATTTATCAGAATTCTCCGAGTGAATAATGACGCGGTGCTTATAAATTTTAAATATTGAATTTTTCGGGTGATTAATTCCTCTCTTTTTCTCTCTCTCTCTCTCTTTCTACTTCGTTCACCCTTATATTCTCTGAGTATCTTCTTCCACTTCTTCATCTCATATCCTTCTACTGTCCCCACTCTCCATCCGACTTGGCCTTCCTTTCGCTACTTCTCCCCTTCCCCCTGCCGTTGACATTCTTCCATTTTTTTTTAATTTTTTAACTTAAATATACACATATATATATATATTGCAAGCTTTATTTTTTTTTTCGTCAACTTGGATGATAGACTTTTCATGACTGTCTTATTCGGTTTTACAGTATATTTGGAAATTGTGCATTTTGAATGAATGAAGATATATTAAGAGAATATTTCGTTTTGTTGTTGTTAGAGAAATTTTAGTTAAAAATTTTTCGAGATATTTGTGAATTTTTTATACAGTTTAATAACAGGATAGTCGCTTTTTTCATCTGGTTGATAATCTATATGAATGACTATGTCCTGTCAAGACCCAGGATATACAAGTAAATCCTGTGTTCTGGTTAAAATTTGTCTTACGGTTAAACTTCGAAGTCACTATTCGTTCAAATTTTACTCAGATTAAATCGCAAAAGATAAATTCTAATAAATGAAAATCATAAAAAATAAATGTACTCGTTTCTTAAAAATTACCCTTTACGCTGTTTCAAGGAAGAAGAAATTCACTTTGTTTACGAAATTATACGAATCTAATGGGTCATACCGTAATATATTAATTCAAATTATAAAAACATTTCTCAATATCAACTTTATTCCTATCTCATTCTAACACTTCTGATAAGATATAATTAATGGTTCCGAATGACAAGCTCTACTAGTTCAAAATCAGATAACAAGATTGGACAATAAAACAAATAGACATAAACATACAAATTTAATCATCTTGTCCCGATGAATATACCGTGGGATAATAGCAAAAACTCAAATCATAAATTCGCTCAATTATTTCTTGAATTTCTATGAAGACGTTTTCCGGCCATCATCCTAACCTACAAATATTAATTAATCAAGGCTGCGATTGAGAAGTCGTCAGCGACGGGAGTAGAATTATTTTAGTAATTAGACACAAGACTTATATACGTATACCATGCTAATCTATAACAATAAATACCTAGGACTATGCGTGGGAATTAAACTCTACATACCTTGCGATAACGCGAATCAATTCCCGAGGCAATTAATCGACGACAACGAGTCATCTTACAGGTTGTAGGTCACCCTGTAGGTGATCTCCCGTACGTGGGGTAGTTACACAAAGGTGGGACACTAGAGTAAAGTGTAGATGCAGCGCATGCATATTCAACCCGAACTGTATAGCCGTAGGAATAATAAAAATTTTGAGGCTTGAAATTATTTAGATTTATGCCCGCACTCTTGTCCTGGTAGCGTTGGTGACGAGGAGCGATTCGATTCCAGGGAACAAATTTCATGCATTATTCAGAACTACCGCAATGCACCCCAGTCAATGGAAACAATGCTTTAAAAAAATGTCGCTTTTTAATACTTTTTCGCCCAGTATCGGTATCCGTATAAGAACGTCTAGTGCTCTGATCGTCTGTAGGAATTTTATTTTTCAGTATTTCAATAAATCTTAAACGACGGTACCGTTGGATTCGGATTTATACGTTGAGCAACTGAATTGAAGGAAAAATGATTTATCGTCTTTGGCTTTGTATTACGGATTATTAATAAATTTGACGTAAACGTCAAAACTCGAATACGAATTGATCCGAATAAAATTTTGATTGAATAGACCATATAATTTGGTTCAGTTCTGCACAATTTTAATCTTCATAGGATTTTATTTTAAGTAACGTTAATGTTTTATTTTGTTTGTTTTGTATCATGACAAATTGTTAAATGAGCAATGATCAATGTAACAAGAGATACTAATTGTTGTATTAGGGCTTGGCATTATTTATAGGTAATCCTGTAGCTAGTATATGTTTTCGTGCATTATATGGTTGTTGAGTACATAAATTATGTATAAAATACACTATGCATCGAGTAAACAGAAACTTACATGACTCGTGCACGATTCTAAATCACTGCTATATAATTTCAAAGAAACAGTAGGCAATAATCAAATAGCTTCGAAAAAGGAAATAATGCGAATTTTGGAGAAAGCGTTCATCTCGGTGAACAACTCGATAATGACGATAATGACAAACATACCGATGCACCATATCTGTAAATTTAAAATTATCATACACGTAACAGTAATGCATGAAATAAATCTTTTGATCATTTCAAATTTTATTATTCGATAGAGAAAAATAATTATAAGAGCGAATATAATTTTCTTCTAACAGGCAGTACTCTAAATGAGTAATTTTAAGCAGGATTACTTAATCGCCTTACGAGAGGATTAAAAACGTTTGCTTCTCCCCAGTCTAGAAGGTTGTCGCATTTCTCTTTCGAACGTGTCGTCGATCGAAGAATAATTTTTCGAAAATGTCTTGGAAAACTGTTTCCTTAATTGTGTTCCTGATAAACATTGCCGTCGGTCGTGTCTATTATGTCGATAATATAGATAATTTGCGTAACAACAATCCTGTTTTTGGTAATCTCGATAATTTTGAGCAATCATCACGTGATTTGGACTTGAATTTCTCTGCGGGAGATTCTGATGACAGCAATGACTTGAAGGATCACATTCATCCTTTAAAGAAGGTATATATAAATCAATTAAATCCTTTTTGTATTATCTGCAGAATTTTAACCTCAAATTGAAAAAAATTTCGATATACTTAAATTATGCACAATGATTGTAAATTAATCTGTTATAAATTTTAATTAAAAAATGTATCATTTTGTTTTATATTTTTTGAAATCAGGTATATACCTATGCTGTACCTGGGACCTCTCTTTTGGATGTTAATAAAGATATCGAGCGTCCTGCGACTTATTACAAGATCTTTGAATTTCCTACTAGAAGAACAGCTTTTGAAGAAGTTTTACCGAATTTTGAGAGAAACAGGAAATTCATGAAAAACAATGTCCGTAAAGGTGAAGTAATATTGGAAATTCGTGTTATTGCTAATAACGATGCATATCAGTAACATCAATGCTTTGGGTGTATTTTTAAAAATTTTATTAAAATCATAAATTACCTAACTTGCGTTATATATCGCTATGTTGAATCAGATAGTTAACGATAATACTTTATTTTTGTTTCCACATTGAATAAATACATTTTCCGCTGAATAATTTATGCGATCATAATTTTGACAATCTAGGTAAACACTTTAACGAGACACCTACAAGTTTTGCATCTGCCATAATGTAGATTACAAAACAAGTGCCAATATTTATGTATTAAATATACCGAATTGAACTATTGATTTATTTCATTAATTAATTAGTTTGTAACTTCTTTTATTTTTAATATATTACAACATTGTGTTCATTATCAAGTCATGTGTTGCTCGTCTGATCTTCTCATTTTTATAATCCACTCCGAGTCCCTATTTACTTTATTTCCTGCTGTATCGATTATTGAATTTATTTTCTGAAACCTCAATTCAATATGCGTTTTTCTCCATCAACTTTGAAACCCTAGACAATAATCCTCACAATATAGATTAGTCAGCCAGCATAATTGTGTATCATCTAATTCCAATTAGACGTCCAATGGACGTCGTACTATGAACATTCATAGAGCGTCGTACCTACTAGTATTCATAATTGGGACATTATATACGTACACGCAGCGCTTTGTCGGCGGTGTCCATTAGAACTAATGAGACCCCAACGTATGGTTAAGAAAATTTCGCTGGGGAAAAGCATATAGAAATACCATATATGATAATTTGATAAGGATACACGTGTACGTGTACATGACTTGGAATATTTGTATATGACTATTATAGGTACATGTGTCGTGGTTACAAATTATGCTTGCTGCACGAGGGCGAGGTTGCGGAAGATGCGTTAAAATAAAGTGAAAGTTGCATTAGGGAGAAAGGCGAGGATGAAAAAGGAAAAAGAAATTTTGTATAGTAAATGGTGATTGGCTGAATAATATGAAACGGAAGTGTAAGGGCAAAGGATACGTTTTGTCGTGACATTTCCGTCGGGTGATTCTGAACTCTGTTATTCGGTATATAAATTCGCTCTAAATGTATTGTATTACCTTTCAAAAATTTATGTGATTTCTGAATTATTAGGGGTCGCGAAAACCCCGTGTTTCTCACGATGAATATTGTGTAAGATAATTAGTGAGTTTGATGTAAAAACACTAATATTTTATGTTGTTAATATTTTCTTTGTCAATTTGTCAATTGAAAAAGGAACATATACTTTTTTAACACGGCATATCCACTGGTTTTATCATCATATGTGATTTTCAGGGCTCGTTATCGCACAAAAGCAATTATTATTCGGAACTATAAAAATTATTTTTTATCATATCAAGTAATTTACGTTATCTAGCACTTGACACTGTGTTTACTGAAAATTCTGAAGCGTTTTAATCTGAAAGAATGCTTGTAATTTATTGGCTAATAAGATAGATAAGATTTTTATCGGTCCAGATCCAAATAACACTACGTAATGATAAGTCGTAAATTAATTTCAAGTGAATGTTTATAGTAAATGATAAAAAACTTGTTTTGATAAAATTTTATTAGAAATTCATAATGTACTATCCAAATATAATTTCTACATAGATGACCTACAGCCACCGTTGCTACACCAAAATTTGTTATCGATTCAACGACACAGTAAATTTAATTATCACTCGCAATGATTAAATCCTCTTGGAGTCGTTCCATTATCTCAGTCACCGAGTAATTAACAAGAATGGATCCTGACCTTTGCCCCCTAAGAAAGCCTCCTGAAATCTCCATAAATGGATATCGAGCATAGAGAAAATGAATAAACTCCAGGTATCCGGATGCATATAATTAATTTAATTGATTTATTGATACGGCAAATTTACATTTCGAGTGTTACAGATTCGAATAATACCTATTTCTAGGTTATGTACAGAAAGGTATGACGTAAAGAGGAATTCGGATGTCTCTAGAGATCGTTAATTTTTTTTACACTAGATTCCTAAATTCCAGAGGTCACTGAATCGCGATTAAGGGTTCGCAGAAAGTGGCGGAACGATACAACGAAGCGAATCCTTATCGATGCAGCAACTATGGAGACATCGATGCTAGCGCTATGATATAGTCATAGGAGTTGGAAACAGATTTTAACAATACTTTATTCCACTATTTGTGGAGATTCTCGAGAATTTGAAAGTCCCTTGGGTTCCTTAACATAGTCCACAACCAATTCCAAACCGATTAGAGCTCGTAAATCTTTCTTCTCATCGTCCTGACCGGATGTGTCCTCTTTTTTGGGTGATCCAACTATTACGAATGATTAAAAAAAAAATCGAATTAACCTGATTCCTTAATGAATTAAAGAATAAACATTTATTTACCTTCTGCGTTACATTGACTGCCTTCAGCATCTGACTCGGACAGATCGGTCCTCGAGTTTCGTTCCACTTCCCGTATGTCCTTATAAGTTTTGGTAAGGTTCTTCAGGATGTAGTGGGTGCCTTTTGAATTGGCATCCTTATTTTTCGAACTACTGGCTTCATCTCTGGTCAAATTCAGCGGCCGATTATATTCCTTGGACTGGGGTACACTGAAGGCTGAACTATGCTTACTCTTGAAAGGAAGCTGCCTCTCCGTCATTTTCCGGTCCCATATATGACCGGAAACGCGAAGGTCGATAAAGAAGTGAAGAGGGTCTATACCAGGGTACGATTGTGGCATCGGATATGGTGGATACCACAGTGGAGATGGCAGGAAGTCCGGATTGGGTACGTTCGCTGCTGGTAGGCTAAAATTTTTAACACACTGAAGATCATCACCCCGACCTGGTAGTCCAGGAAGGAAACTCCTCGCCGAGAAGTCCAGTTTCTTCTGATCTGGCAGAAATGGTAACTCATTCGCTTTGATATTATCTTCGAAATTGTTCTGTTCGCTAAAGCTAGAATTCTTCTCCTCAGGTTTGACCTTCTGCAGCTCCATGGGGAAACTAATGTCACGTCTAGAACTAGTGGATTCAGTTTCAAAGGTCCTTGGCCTCTCGTCGAAGTAATTGCTACCCTGTTTCGTGAAATCGGCTCTGTTCTCATCAACGGGCTTAAGGACGTCAGCGCCAAAGGGTTTCTGCTCCAAGTCCTTGCTCTCGACGTAGTTCTCCACGTGTCTTCGATTATTCTCCGCTTGGCTTTCCTGAGAATGAAAATACTTTTCGTGTCGCTCCTTGGTCGTTAGCTCCAACGGCCGATCTCTTGCGTCCCTCCAGGAGCGCTTCCGGCGTCGTGGTACCGCGTGAGTACTTCCGCTTCCGGTACTGGTATTCGCCTTGGCTTGGACGAAGGAGCGTAGCATCTCGCTGAAGAAGAAGCTGTGCGGCGTCAACGGGACGTTGTAGAGATACGGCGGGGTAGCAGCCAGAAGACGTGAAACCAGGTCGCCGCCGGAAAGCGACGCCGGCGTCTTCAACGTCGACGGATCCCCCGTCGTGGTCGTCATACTGAATCATTGACAGATTGAATTTCTTTATCGTATAACCTTTTTTCACATTTATTTTAATTATTTCATCAGATACCAACTATATATACATACTCCCCATATATTTTACAAAATTTTATCTCTCTTCTCTTCTTATCAGTTCCTCTCGTTTTAAAGGACATACTCCTCAATACGATATTCCTGCCAAGGACTACATTCAGAAGGTACGCCTATGCCACGGGGCGCCATTGTCTTGTGAAATTAATTGAATAGGCCCGGCGTCTAAGACCGTGAAGATATCGAGATTTGAGGAGGGTTGCGACGACGCCGAATCCATTAAGGATTACTAATTTCTGTCAAGTGCACCACAAGCGTCTATCGTAGTACCGCTGGTAACCTCACTGGTAATAGAGAAAGACGGCTTCAACCCGAATCATCTAAACCGTCATAATTGTATTTTTCAGTTTTCCCCAATATTCTACAATTTCACACACAAATTACTACTGAACCGTGCAGAAGTGGAATCGAAGTGGAAGTACCTACAATCCCTCTCCAATAAGGAGGAGACCTATGGGAGGATACTCAGACTCTCTTCGATCCTCAAAGAAATCTCGAATAAAAGTATTTTCGACTTGGAGTCTGTCTGAGGATTCTCATAGGGAGTGGTAGCAAGCAGAGAAAGAGAGAAAGATATAGAAAGGCGTATCTGCCAGTATATATTCAAGAGGGGCAAGCTTTGTTTCGGTCCATTGTTTCGCAAACAAACGGCCTCCATGTTGTTTCGTCAAGAGATATTATGTTCGGTCAGACAGGCAGGACGAACGGGAAATGGACTGCTGTCAGTTTTACCCTTCGTGATAAATACAAGCGCCACCGAGTCGAGGCCATAATTCTAGAGGGTTGACGTCGTAGATACTCGCAAATAGTAACCTTTGGAATTCGAATATTTATATGTATATGGTATACGTACGAAGAATTGAAAAATTCTTAGTATAATCCGTAATATTTTTCAGGTCGATCGTTAACGGAAAGAAATGGAATTGGATGATTTTTAGCTGTATGGAGGAGGGCGTGAATATAATACGATCCCAGGGAAGAGATAAAGCCTGGAAAACTTTATGGCGGCGTTACATTATTATTCGACGAAAGGCAAACCGGCCGCAGAGTTTCAGTTTCACGGCGCGGTTTACGATTCATAAGACAACTCGGGGATTGAATTAAGCGAGCGCCAGCTGCCAGTCCGTTCCGTCGTATCTGGTGAAAATCTCCATAATCCCGTCACCCTGACGATTCTAATTGGCGGATTGTTTCAATTTCGAAAGCCGTGAGGTCATTTGCATTTACTTTCGTGAAAATTTCAGAACAAACAGAATAGCTTTGCTGGGCTGACCGATGTATTAATATCACGCCACTCGCACGTCAACCTTATCATACTTTGAATTCACTTACAACGTAAGTCCAGAGATATCGTGTCGAAGGGATTATGAAAGAGGAATAGAGATTTTTTCCAACCCTTTTCCTCGTGGTATTTTTACATTCTCACTGGTCATGTAATTTTTTTGTGTACGTCGAGTAGACTTGGTCAAAGTGTAATTTTTTTTTGATACCCTTTTGGACGATTTTAATTAAGATGAGTATGAAGTATGGTTTTTTTAAAAGAGTAAGAGAATTTCAAAAAGACCCCTGTTGGACGGAAAATTATTTTATAATCTTTCAATTTTAATCCAGACTATTGATTTTTAGAATTTTTTTTTTATGTTTCTACTCAAACAACTCTAGGAAACAGCTTTCTTTTATGTAATGGCAACATTAAATCTTCCTGACGGATCACGTTATCCGAGTGTATCGTGATTTTGTACATGATACATTCTTCAAATATTCTAAACTTTCGTATGCACTCTATTTAATAAATATATTTTCAAAAATCAAGTTAACTATCTGCATGACAATTATTCAAGAAATTTTGTATTTCATCAGATTTCTTCTATACCGTCACAGTACAAAATTTATATCTTCGTAAACAGTAAATCATTCAAAACGATAATCCAAATGAATCCCACACACGTACATTAGAGATCACACCAATTAACACGCAGCCCCAATACTTCGTCATCCCCATTAACATTGACATATACAGTATCCAAATACCAAATAAACTCTAAATCTCATAAATCACAACATTCATAAAAAAATCCATAATAATTACGAATAAAAAAAAAGTTGAAAGCGTAAAAAAAAAGGAACAAAACTGCCGCAAAGTAATAGAAAAAAAAAGCTGTATACATTGCCCCCGTAATTGTTAACATAACGAGTAATGATAAATTAAAAGAAATTAAATCCTATAAATAACCCAAAAAAAGTACGATAATTATAATACACTTACCTGAAACGTTAATAAGCGAAGAAACCGTATCGTGTATCAAGTGCGTGGCGTATGTCCCTTAGCGATAGGGTTGTTGTCACTGGTAGCGCGGAGGGCGCGTGTAGCCTGTGCCGCCAAATGAGATAATAATCGGAGGACTCAGTCACTCGGTGGCTGTGGCGTCAGCAGTGGGGGTGTATTCCAGCCCCGGCAGCTGGTGTAGGCGGGGTGGTGGTTTTTGAGATGATCCGGCCAATCTGCGCATCATTTCCCCGTCCTACTCCGTCCGCTCACTCACTCACTCATTCTGCCCCCCCTGTCCCCGGTGCCAGTCCTCCCTCGTTCTCCTCCACGTTCACCACCACCTCCGACTACCACCCTGTAGCACTCCTGGCTTCCTCCACCTCGTGAACGACGACGACGACGCCACCCCCAGCCACCCTCGACGCCCCCCGTATTCTACAGCAGCATCGCGGAATCCGCGTCGCACCATCGCCAAGCACCACGAAGTCCTGTTGAATGCCACATTTCGTAAGAGAAGAAGGGGGTGCGAAAGTGGGACCGGAGCTCGCCCGGATGTCGCTGTAGCTTTCATGAAGAGTGACTGAAAGAGATAGAGAGAGAGGAGAGTCGGACGAGTCGAGGGAGGAAGAGGGGACGAAAAGGGGGTTAGGAAAGAAAAAATAAATGGAAAATAGATATATAGTCAAGAGCAACGGGCCCGCCTCCAGCAAGATACCTTCTTACGAGAAACATTCAATTTCACGTCCAAAGCATTCTTTGTCCCATTACTGGTAGCTGAAGGATCGCTCCAATGGAAACGATGGATGTGCCGACCTTCGCGAGTCGATGGTTTTGTTCTTTCTTGGATTGAAGGTGTCCGCACGTGTATCCATTGCCAAGTCCACTTCTAGCACTTGGACGACCACTTAGTCGTGAAGAGGTGCTAATTGGAGGGGTGACGCATGAAAGCGTTTTCATCCCTTATCGAAGAGCCCTAGGCATATCCGACAACCCTCCTAGGGATGGAAGGAATTTTTTTTTCTTAAACTACGTATTACCATAGGCTAAGGTTTGCAAGCATAGAGTAATAAGATTTGAATATCCCCTCGATGATGATCTTGGTCCAGCTAATAGACCAAGTATCCAATTAGGACCGGAAGGTATTATCGATGATTAAATCATGAAATTAAAAGGGTATATGGTACCACCTACAGGGGTTGGGTAAAGGAGATTTTAGGACCGACCCGGAGGACAAAGGACTAGAAAACAATTTACCCGAAATTCGTGTCACCGCTTTGGACTGGATACACTCTTATTTGTCCCTGCGGCAATCTGTCGACTCTCAACGCGCAACCCCTTCTTCGTGCCTTTGGTCCTCTTTCGGCCCTTGTAACCATCCGACCATCCAACCTTCCAGCAAAGCCATCCTATGACTCCCCCTGCCCCCTCCACCCGCCCCCCCCCCTCGCAGCCCTTGGTCTACCCCCTCTAAGAGAAACCGCGATCCCTCACGGGAATTTTAAACAGCGGTGATTCGTCAGCATCCTCGTCTTCTCTCCCACTACCCGACCAGTACCGCCAAGCACCCCTCCGAGCGTGCTTTTCAAAGCCCGCGCCCTTACCCCACCATCGGTATACGTTGACGGCTCACCACTCGCGGCAACTTACGAATCTTCACGATCTACCACCACGAATCTTTCCGAAATCACAACCGAAGGAAATCCTTCCTCTTTCCACTTGTCGTCCCTGCGTTTGCCCTCTGTCAAATCACTTATAGATCAGCAGTCGACCGGTACGGTAGCGTGTGTCCTGATAACCCCCCAGAGTTCAAGCCACCGGAATGATATCGCTGACGTATCGATAAAACAATAATAATAAACAAAAATATATTTATTAATAATCCATTTTTATTTATTCCACGTAAAAACGTCGATAACGCTTAAAACATTTTAACGTGACCATTATTGCCATTAGCACTGATCAATGGAAAAATCATAGAGACGATCTATCTCCCGATATATCTATAAATCGCTGTATTGATATAATAAAACGAAAGCCGCGAGATGTTGTAGAATTGTCATGCTTTGAAAAAAAAAACCGCGATCCCCCGGGTAAACCCAGCCTAGTAATATTCCCGGGAAGTAAGCTACCGAGAATTTCGCCTCTCTATAGCAGAACCACCCCTCCGACGAAGGGATGCAAATAACTGGTGATAACAACAGATAGCTCTGCTACCGAGGGGAAGGAGGAGGGGGGGGCAGGGGGTGAAAAGGGAGTGGAGAGGTAGCTTTGGTGAGACTGGGAATTCACCCCGTAGAATCGGGGCTGGGGTGACAACAGCTCGAGAGAGGAAAGCAGGGGGGTGGGAAGTAGAGAATCGGAGTGTGGAGTGCGGAACGGGTTCGTGGTTTGAAGGTGGGTGGGTGAGGAGGTTGGGTGGTTGCAAAGGGGCGGCGGGGGGGTGAAAAGGGGGCTAAATAGGGGTGTGGGTTGAGGTTTAGTTGGATGGGATGGGACATGGTGAGTGGGGTGGGGGGGGGCGGGAGGGGGGTGGACGTCACTCGCTGTCGCATCGAGCGCGAGCGATGAGTGGCGCGCGCTCGCTCGTCTTTTGTTTGCGATGCGATGCGACTGCCAGCGCGGTCTGGGGTTGGGGTGCTTTGGGGATGGCACTGTGGGGTTGGAGAAACGCTGCTATAGTGGGAGACGGGTGAGAATCATAGAGCTACGCTACACTTAACGCGACCCATGTATATGCGGCTTTACGTATTGGGCCTTGTTGCTGGCAGATTCTACTGCGGATATATGTTTATATATATATATATATATATATATATATATATATATATATCGCATCCGGATATACCTCCAATACTCGACAGTACACAGATATATATTATACAGGCTGTTTCGAAGGCGATCGTCACCCTTACCATCTGGGGTACGTTCAACCAAGTAGGAGATACTTTCGACATATTTTTTTTGTATCGTTTCATCCCCACTCATCAATCCACGCTTTTACGTATACGCATAAAAAATTACGTCACGCATGATAACTCCCTTAGGGTATCGAGGAGAATTGATAAGGGGTAAGATTTCGTAATCGTTAAAGAGCACTTTCAATCTCGCTCCTCTCCGCGTCCTGCTCGCGAAACTGGAACGCTCTAATGGAACGTCTTCATTTTTTTTTTCGTCATATTTTTCGTAAATTTAAAAAGTAGTGCGCATCTTTTTCGCGTGCAATGCAGCGTCGTTCAGTTATTTCGACGACCCTTGTCGTTTCATTTCGTCTCTTTTATTTATTTTTTTTTTCCTTCTTTCGACAGCATTTTACCATACCCATGATTACAGTCGGTGTGTAATATCTTTTGTTCGATTTCAAAAGAGACACATGCGCTACGGCTATATGCAGTACACGAGACGAATATAACGTGTCTCAATGCTATCGCTTTGTACACGGGAGACTCGAGGGAAACGGGACGGATCCTTCAGTGTCGTAGACATCTGTGCAAACGCAATGCGAGGATAACCGAAGCGTATCGAAGGATATTCAATATCACACAGTAGAATTGGCGGAGAGAGTCCGTTTCCCAAAAAAGTATTTACAGCCTTGAATTTACTGTGGAAAAATTAATAGCTAGGGAAAAAAATATTTTATATTGATAAAAGTGTACGAAATAAAAAGAAAAATCTTTGTAATATATTTTCGTCAGTTCTCTCGAACGAATCTGATCGTAAGAGTTATTGGCAATAGTTATAGTAAGGATAAGACGGAAAATTATAACAGACTGTACAGACTTACAAATATATGAATGCATATATATATATTATTTAAAGTTGTACTGTCCGATTAGTAATACTATTGATATGCTTTATCACTGCAGTAAACAAAATTTCGTACGCGTTACGAACATTCGATTCGATACGTTCTCCCGAGACTGTACTGTACGTGTAGGGTTATGAATACTAAAATTTTCTCAACTATTTTTCCCTCTCCCCTCGTGCAGTTCCAAAAATGGGAAAATCAAATAGGAAAAAGTCCAACCCTGGTATAGTCGAAGTTAGAGATAACGGAGTGGGGTCAGAGGATAACGCGGGTCCTGACCGGGAGTCGCCTTTGCCACGAATACGTTTATGGTATCACTTGGCCTCGTCGTTTCTCAATTTGTTACTTCGTACAATACGATACTTTCCATATTCTATGTTACGTACTTTGATATGCATGAACTAATTAAAACTCCATAAATTTCTTCAAGTAGACACGACGACGCTAATTAATATACGTTGGTTACGAACGACACCGGCAAAGACCAATAACGGGAGCAATGCGACACAGCCATAACCTGTTTTCGCATTCGCAAACGTTATTCGCGAGAATTAAACGCCACTGTAAGTTATCTACAAAGTTTTCAAAGTTCCGGGCGCAAACAACTTTAATTAAATATCTCAGCGAAACGAAATCAATGTGGATAATACGCTTTTGATTATCTTGAAAATTGCTCACGAGCAACGAGTAACGACTAATGTTGACCGTGACGGATAACGGCGGGATTATTTGAAATTTTATAACGTCCAATCAAACAGTACTTTGAATGAGAGATACGTCGTGTCGTGATTCGAATTGTTCGTCAATAAAAACTTTTGTATATTTGAGGTTAGGTATACTTACGTTCACGTTATTACGCTCGCGTATCGAAGCGACGATAATTATCATTAATTATATGAATTTTTAATTCTGATTAAACTTTTTCAAGATTGAAACACCGGAGTGGGTTGCAGGATGATCGCAATGGAAAGCTCAGATCAATTACATAATAGCGTGGCTGAAACGGATGCTCTCGAGTCCCGTCGCTCTCCTCTCTCCAAACCCCTTTCCCAAAGTGACTATAGAACAAAGGGTTGAGCCTCTTCTCTGCGGGCGCAGTAATTATTATGCTCTTTGACGATCCCTCTGTCTGTCAACGTTAACGCGGAGAATCGATACTTCTAAAACTTTAATCGCCTCGCACGTAGACACGTATAGCGTCTGTATAGGTTATGTATTCGTGGCGCAATCTACGTGCAGGTTTGTACGAATCTTTTGGCTCTTATCACCCTCATCGTGCACGACCTGAGTCAAGAATTTACCATTAAGTAATAAACGTCTATTATACGACTGATACCATGAACCGGATACTGTATGTATATTATGATTTTACATGAAAAATATTAATAGCTTTTTTCCTTGTATTGTTTTTTCAGTATCCCAACATTTTTTTTCTTTTCGCATGACAGTTGCTGGTTTGATAACAAATATTGTTCGATTGATACATCTGTGAATTGTCATTTTTTAATTTGATAACGATAACAATACTCGAGGCGATATTCGTTTCATGAATCTTAATGGATCATCTACGGAAACTTGAGAGTTTCTCTTGAGACTGATAACAGAGATTCTGAGATTATGCTGGAGCGTGTATATGAGTATTACTATATGCACGTAGAATAACTACCGCCTACAGTGACGTTAATGATTCAAAGTATGACAGAGATGAATAATCGCGTAATAACAAGAAACAATTGTTTCTTGTTCTCAGCTCTTAATTTTCCTGCCTAATGTTTGAATTCCATTTACCGTCCGCCATCTTGGCATTCATATTCGCTTTTGCTTCTTCGTCTCTTCTTTTTGTGTATTAATACAGCATATATGCGACGTCGCGTTGGAGTTATTAAGTCAGACGTCAGAATAGTTGGAAAAAAAAGTCTTAGACTCGTGAAGTGAAAGTTTATTCAAAGAAATTATTAAAAGTTTCACGCGATAGGAGAACGAAGCGCCCTTTTTTTTCCTAACCTGTAATTCACGTTTGAAATTCAAATTCGAACCGGTCTGCCTTTTAGTACCTAAAGCTCACGTACTGTCTGCATTTCAAACAAAGAGGATCAGAATCCTTGAATTCACAGCAAGCGGTACGTCAATTAAGTTGTATCCGGTTGTCGTTTAAAAATTCATCAAATAATAATAGAGTTCTGAAATTTTTCTTTCACGATATACGTTCCGATAACTTTAATTGTTAAGGTGGCTGAGTGAACAGATATTTGAAAATATAAAGCGTGCGATTCTTTAATAAAAATATATCTGATCGTAGGCATATATTAACAAATAGGTGTCTGAAAATAAATTTATTAAGCGATTCGATTTCAATATTTAATTTGACAGTTGCCCGTATCTCCTGATTCAAAATACAGCGTCAGTCTCGTTAAACGAATGGAAAATTCCAAAAATATAGTCAACGTGTACAGGACAGTGATACGATTGTGAAAACGATAAGGTTCGTGGAAAAAATATGAAAAGTGTAAATATGAATTTTCAAACGCGGAACTAAAAAAAATCGAAAGAGATATCGTGACGCGTGAAGCGCGAGATGTGATCCTGGACCAGCGAGATCTCAGCTCGTAGGAATGACAATAGACTGTCAGATAATGAATCCCCGCTGCCAGCCAAACCTCCGGCATATCGCCCCTCTCTACCGCACACCCTAAAACTTCCCCTTGGCATCTCCATCTCGCTCGACCGGGTTTTCGCTCAATTCTAGCAAAGGATTCAAACCGCCTGCGAACAGTGCAATTTTACTACGAGGTTACGTAACTGTAATTGTATTTTTTTTGTAATTTGATCGGTAAAACATTTCAAATGAACCTATTGACAATTAAAAATAACATGCCTAATCCTGAAAATCGTACATATAGCAAACTCACGATTAACATTAATCAGCGATATTTGAAATTTCAATAGAACCGAACATGTATATTTACAATGGGATCAAGAAAAAAGTGAAAGAATAAAGTTGACTGAGCTGGAATGTTAATGTTAATAAAAATAGTTTCGGTATATCTCTGACTCTATAAATGGTTATAGCTTTCGCTATCTATTGCCTGTATTCTTTTCAGCCCTCACTTCTGTGGCAAACAGAACTATGACCAAGTAGTCGAGGCGTCCACTTAGCGTTAATGCTCCTTTTATTGGTCAAGACTTCATCGAAAAGTTGAATGGATGCTACCCCACCTTACATTTCTCTTTGTGTTTTATACAGGAAGCATATTTGATTCTAGGTAGAATTTCTAGGCGAGGTGATCTATCGAAAATTTAAAAGTCTTTCGTTGAATTTTTAAACAGAGATTATAATCGTTATGTTATATTTCTGCGGGAATAGTGTAGTTTTAGTAAATAATCCCTTTTTGCACAGCGTCTCTGCGGATGACCAAAATGTACTGCGAGTAAATGGAATACGCAATGTACAATATTGAACCGCTCCCAAGGGGATGGAGAGGAGGAATTCGCAGAAAAAAAGTTGGTAAAAAATATCTGTAAAAATGTTCACGAATATATATAATCCGGATGAAGCTTAGTACTGAATGAATACCTAGTGGGAAACTCACAAATGGTCAGAACTGGAAGTTTAAGAAGATTAACGATACGTATCGATATGTCTGGCTTGGAATTTTGATCGCGTGAGAAATTCGTAAGGGCTGTAATGAAAAGACGTTGGATATTGCGTAGAACATGTTTATTACAAAATATTTAAAGCAATATTTCTTGATAAAAATCAGCCCGGACGGAAGCACTGCGTAGGACGAAGACAATTTTATGGTCCAATGTCGCCAAGCTTTTCAGTCCGAGCATTAACGATAACTATGTAATTCTTAATGGATATTTAAATTGAACCAAAAAAAATAACTAAGAAAATTCATTTGTTTCTTAATTAGTTAAATGAAAAACTTAAGAATATGCAAAGTGGGAGAAAACCTCTTAGAAAACCAGCTATTCTATATATAATGACAGGTATTATTATCTTGCTCTATTTAGGGTATCAATGTAAAGAAATTAATTGATCAGTATACGTTTGTGCTTAAAGTCTATAGAAAGGTACAGTTTTTCTCTGCGAAGTATGAATAATGCAAGAAAGTAATTCACTGAAGTTGACAAAGTTTTTATCAAAGGTGAAGAACTCTCGTATACTGTTTTATATAAACTGTGGCACGTGCACAGTGGTAATATGAAATATGCTTTTTATATCTTACTTTATAGTCTTACTGAAAAGTCTTTTTACACCCATTGGCTTAGTTTCCGTAACAGATGTTTGGATCACCGATAGAACATTTTTAACACAAGTACAATGTTCTTAATATTCCTGAGATTTTTTATGTGAATAGAAATGCATGCTGTTGGATAAAAAAAACTC
The DNA here is from genome assembly GCA_030142635.1 of Trachelus troglodyta. Lineage (NCBI taxonomy): Eukaryota > Metazoa > Arthropoda > Insecta > Hymenoptera > Cephidae > Trachelus > Trachelus troglodyta. Next base: position 776,763 of record JARQTJ010000095.1, on the reverse strand, counting down.
ACTTATGTCTTTTAAAAAATGAATGCACATTTGCTACATGGAAACTTAGCAAGCCAATGTGTTATATGGATAATAGGTCATTTTTATCACGTTATACATAGTTAACACTATTTGAATTACAATATGATCATACTTATATAGTGAAAGATCAGTGACTTAGGCATTTTCATTGTTCGGCCTTTTCTTGTTCTGGGAACAAATAAGTTTATATCATAAATACGATCATCTTAAAGAAAAATAAGATTACATACATAACCCCTCAATTTAATATAAAGGCATATACAAATTAACGCTTTTAGCTATAGTTTCTTCAGTTTCAGCAAATTTTGTTATTAAAATCTAAACTTCTTTAAAATGTTTTTCGTAAAACTGTGTACTATTATTATCTAATTAAAGCAAATAGTTTTTAGAATTTTTAATCTTTCGACTAAAAGAATTCATACTGAACACGCAGTACCAATTAATCTCTGAAAGGTCATGTATTAAATAAGCGACATCATTGTTCAATGAGTTAATTAAATACTAAGTATTAAGCACCCAGAAAAGCTAAAATAAATTCCTACTTATGTTAGTTGTGCAAAGATGCTACGTGAGAAAGAATGAGTGATCAAATAATGACATATAAAATTAAAATCTTACGGGTTGTTTGGTGGCCTTTGGATCGACATTGGAGGCACGAGTTTTCGATCGTTCCTGTTCCAATTGAGCATGAAGAGAAGCTACTTCGGATGTCAATTCATCACGTATATCTTGAAGTTCAGCTACCTCCTCAAGAACGGACGCCTTGTCTTTCACTGTAAAATGAGTGATAGGATAAATAACTAATTTCTTCTTTCCATTTATTTATGGAATATTAAAAGGTTATTACTTTCTCCCTGAGATAACATTTGGTAAAGCTTTGTGTTCCTCTTCTTCACCTGAGTCAGCTCCACCTTTAATGCTTCAACCTTATCTCGTAGTTGTTGTATTAGATCATCTCTCTTCTCCAATTCCACCCTGAGCTGAGCAGCAGTTATGTCATCGTCAAACTGGTTCAACCTTGCCTTCAGCATATCCTTTTCTTTGCCTTTTGTAATCTCTGCTTTGGTTTCTTTCTCAACTCTCTCGAAGAACTCTGCATCTGACTCTACAGCAATTGTAACATCTGTCACCTACATTCCCATCATATTTATATTTGCAATACCAGAGAAAGAGAACATCATTCTTTAATTACAAAAAAAAATGTAACTTCGTTTAGTGATTATTAATGCGAAATACCTTTTTGTTTATTATCAACGCTCTCTATCTGTGGTACTGAGCTTTGTGTTGCAATTACATCCATATTGTTAAACTCTTCTAAAGACATTGTGGCCTTCTTTGTCTTTTTATTACTTTGGTTCTTTTTAGATTGTTCTGCATCTTTGTCGCATTTCCCTGATGTCTCCAATTGGGCCTCGTATGTCAACTTGGACAGCAGAATTGCCTGATGTAACTCTTGCTCGTATGTTTCCTCAACAGCCTTAAGGAAATCACAATATCGCGTGATAACACAAGACATATAAATAGGTCACTACTGAAACAAAATGTTACATAGTACAACTTGAATCTAAAAAGTAATAACTGTGTAGGCGAAGCACATCCATGAATACTGTAAATAGAATAAAAAAAATGTTACTGTGTTTAAACAGCTCTATACCACATGGACAAAAAAAATCCATGTACTAATTTTTAATACTGTAAGGCAAAAGCAACAAGCGATACATATGACATTGCATTTTTATATGCAATATTTTAATACATCTGTATTTGTGTGAAATGGGTAACAACAAAAATAATGAATGCTTAAAACGGTATTACTCAAGAGCTTAAAAAAGATGTAATAAATTAGTATTCAACAATTGTTACCATCGAATCCTTTTGTTTCCACTGTTCCCATTGTTGATTTTCATTGTTCTTCTTCTTCTTTCCCTAGAAATAACATTTATAAATAATTATTTGTTCAACTAAGACAGTGCAAATCTCCCAATTTTCTTTCTCGATTCAATTTCATATTCACTCTCGCAACTCTCAAATTTTTAATTTTCCCGCCCATATGTAGTCTCGAGTTTGACGTTTTACCGGCTCTAAAGTCTCTCGGCGAAGTACCTTGTTCTGTTTTTTCTTCTCTTCTTTTTTAGGCTGTTGCTTTTGCTTGTCCTGCTTGTTCTTAGGATTAGTTTTCCCATTACCGGCCGGTTTTGGAGCCTTTTTCGGCTTATAATCATCGTCGTCAATACTAAGAACGGCAAAACGAGACGGTACTGCGGTCGCCATTCTGAAAATATTAGTGAACACGCACGAAATGAAACGCTAAAACGTCAACAAAAACGAAACTTCCGGTATGCTAGTAGTCACGAAGATTGGAAGCTTTTGTCAATTAAACGTTTGTCTCTCGGAAAATAGCGACGAAATATAGATATGATACGAAAAATATAAGAGAAGAATTGATATATAAAAAACTATAAGTACGTAAAGCGCGATATAAACCGGATGTATACATGAAACACCAATAAGGATAAGGCGTAGTCCCTAGTGGCAAACCAGAGAACTACATTTCTGCTTACCCACCCGGTGACACAGTGCTACCAATTGCTAAAAAAAATAATGACACGACGCAAAATCATGCTTTCATTATGCGTCGTGTTATGATATTCAAGATCCGAAACGTAGTTGAGGAATAGCGTGCGTTATGCACATTATACGTTTGTACATGTTTCAAAGATTTGAGCAATGTTCCTTACGATTTAAAATATCAAACAATGTTAAGTTCGGTCTGTGTGATCTAAATACTTAATATTATTTAGTTCTCAACTATTCTCCATTGGACACGTTTTCCTGATAACTTTATCATTTTTTCATCGTTAACTAAGCATTACCCAACAAGCATGTACATCAATTGAATGCGATATTTTAAATACGAGTGACTCAAAACTGCATCTGTAAACTCAGCTCTGTACGTTACATTGTAACACACGATGGATAATATATATATGAAGATGTAGGATATTTTACTTAATGAACACTTCACGGATATTATTTGTTGTAACAGGTACTAATCGGCTTGTTACAAAAGGCACGAATCAGAATACTATTATTTCAAATGGCCATGCGAAGAAAACATAGGCATGCTTAAAGTAGTGCATTATCACGTTCATTTAAACTCGACAAGCTAATAAAACGTAGTAAACGAGTCTAACCTGCATCGAAAAATTTGCGCGCGTTAAAGAGAACGAAAAAGAAAGAAAAGGAAGATAGTTGCAGAGTCAGTATAGAGTGAACAAAGAAAGAAGAGAAAGAGTATGAAGAATTCAAAGCAGATAGGGCAAGGAAAGGTTGGCAGGCCTGACTGCAGAGTGGAGTATATTCGAGGTGATAGAGAAGGAAGCATCCATCTATACATCGCACCAGCCAGCATAGGGGCCCCGTTGCACTTCGGGAAGCGAAACATGTACGTACGTCGTACAACGGGCAGAAAGCGTTAAAGTGCCGAGTGTCGGTTGATCTGTGATCGCCGCCGCCGCGTTTTCCGCTGTGGCGACAAAGTCGTGGTCGCACCGGAGCAAGTGCGCGTTACAAGAAGTTCACTGGCGAGCCAAAGCCGAAGCCGAGCCGAACGGACCCGAGCCAAGCAAACCAAGACGTCCTTCCTCCTGGGACGCTCGCCAATTTCCACGGGAGCGTCGTAGCAAGAACCGGAACGGATTACGCTGTTTAACCGTCTGCCAGTCTTCACATTACGGTATCCAGGATACAATGCTCACCGTGCTAGGCCACTGCCACAGCAAGAGCCTACCTCAGAGTTGGTTTCCCGCGAATACGCACCTAGCCCCCCCGCTCGTCTGCATCATCCCGATGGACATTCTTGTTACGTCGTCTACAGGGCTTACTTTTCTACACTAGGTGTACCAACAGTTTTCTGTGCTGCATCTATTATTGGTTACTCCATGCTTTGTACATCCTGGTGGTACTCAAGCACTTATGGAGTAAGGCTTTCTTAATACGTTTGGAGTGTATACAGTGAGAGTGAAGGAATGCTGAAACGAACCAACGGAACAATTTTCTAAATAATAATTTTGCGATTTTGTTTCCATAGATAACTCTTGGAAATGCTGCGTTGAGCTATTCGGTTTGAGGCTTAAGCCACTTTCGATGTATGTTCTAAGGATCTGAGACGGCAGTTCACTGTGCGTTTAAAAAGAACGATATAGCTTGTAGACTCTCGTAGTTTGATGGTAGCACTAAGCAAGAATTGTGCTGAGTTACATACATAATGATTGAAGTCATATTTAAAAAATATTAATTATATCTCACATTTCACTAAGAACTTTTATGTCTTTGGTTTAAACGTGGAACAATTGAATTCAATATCTTTCAAGACATTTTTTCTGGTTTTCAGTAGTGGTACTATTAGGCACGCAATTTACATCTTTTGATTTTAATTGAATACTATATATAGAGTTACTTTGTTAATACAATAGGATGCCTATGCAAATAATCTTTTAAATGCTTACTGATATATCTAAGATTTTGCGACATACCGTTACTACAAGAATAGTTTTATGAATAAACGTGGCTAAGAACCTAGTCAAGATGTGCGAACAGACAGAAATTAATTATTTGGATGGCGATGTTGTATGGGTGAAACTGGGAGCTTGTTGGTGGCCTGGACAGGTCACTGGCCTTCACAATTTGCCTGAAGACATTCAAATAGAATTTCAAAAAAAACCATTGATTGCTGCTGTGAAATTCTTTCAAGAAGATACATAGTAAGTTTTTCATGCACCTATATTCTCGTAAAAACTTCCACATAAGGTGATACAAAAACTTCTAATATAACAATATCATTTTAGTGAGTTTGTCAAGAACTATCAGCAAATCTACAAGTATAACTGCACACAGAAGGAAGATTTCATAAAGAAAGGCTTAGGTAAGTTTCACAGAAGAAAAAAACATTTAACTATGAACATTGGCTTTTTTCTAACTTGAAGTAAATTTATTATAGATAAATTCAGGACTAAGAGCAAAGATGGTGCCAGTTACATGGATAAGTTTCCTGGCGATATTGAAATGGCTGAAAAACTGACCGGTGGAGATCCGGATATCCTGACAAGTGAAAAGTTCAGCCCTGAAGAAAAACCAGATATCTCTGGACTCTTTGGCGAGAAGAAGGTACCCAAGAAAAAACGTGATCGTGATGAAGCTCATCGACGTAGCGATGGCAATGAGATGCTGCGAAAAATCACGCATCCAAGGTTCCTGAGGGAAAGTGACCACGAGGTGAGAATCCGTCATCAACCCAGCAGTCTACCATCGACTCCAAACAACAGCACATCATCACCGCAATATCCTTGTCACCTGTGCAGCTTTACTTCCTCCCGCGTGAATGTTATTATTTGCCACATAAAAAGTCACAATTCTGGAGGTTCTCCAGCTGTAGCGCGTTCGAAGGTAAAGACTTATTCTCCAACAAAGACTAAAGAAGCTGATACCGATACACCGAAAAGAAAGTATGTTAGGAAGGACAAGGGTAGTTCGCACAAAAATCGCAGCGAAGGAAGCGCTGAGTTGGGCAAAAGGAAACTCGCAAAACAATCCGAGAAAGCCAGTAAGAAGAAAAAGAAAACAGATCCAGAAATTCGTGAGAAATTGTTGGCTGATTGGAACGACAGCTCGGATGAAGATATGAGTATGGACTTAAACAAGTCTATGGAATCTGGCACTGCGGACAGTTCATCCATGAAGTCCCAGATGGAGACGATTAACGATAGTGATGACAAACAGAAAAATGAAAACGATGATATTATCCAGGAATCCGAAAAATTGCTCAATGAGACTGAAAAGTTGACAGCCATCGAAGTACTAGAAGATACTATTGGAGTCCGCAGTCGAAATTCGAACAACAAGATTCTTGATGATTCTGGAAAGAACAAGTTGAATATGGAGAAGGACAAAGATACGAAGAAGGATCAGAAACCATTCTCAGGACAGAAAAATAAGAAGCTCGAATTGCAGAAAGACGGCAAGAAGCTTATGGAAAAGGATGACAAGAAATCAAGATTATCCTGTTTTGATTTCGATGAAGAAGATGTTCCCGAAGCTACGATACCGCCGGTAAGAAAAATTCACCGAGTTTTCGGTGAGAAAAGTTTGTCCCTAAAGAAGGAGATCATAAAAGAGTTCGAAATGAGTCAGGCCTTAAAGGAAGAGCAAGAAAAAGACCTCAGCAACGACAAAAATACAGAAACAAAAGAGACGGTCAAGAAGAACGATATTGTCACAAAATCAGCAAGTCAGGAGGGGCCTGAAGAACAAGAAAATAAAGATAAAAAGGTGGACGAGGAAACCAATAAGCTAGAAACTGAGGAAGATACAAGCGAATTAAAAAAACAATCGAAAGAAGATAAAGCATCGTCGAAGGAGGAGCAAGAAAAGGTAAATTCAAATGCCTGCGAAACTCAGGTTGAGATAGTTGAGATTTTCGAAGTGGAACGCGAAGAGGAAAACGACGACGATCGCGCTGGGATTGGCGCTAAAAATTTTAACAAAGCACTGATATCTGACATCATTACGGGTGTCAAAAATATTGATAAAGAATGCACTAAAAACGATGACGAGGCTTTAACTTCTGCGAAGAATGAGGAGACGATTGAAAAAAAGGATATCACTTCAGAGAAAATAGAAATGGAAAGTGAAGTTGTTTCGGAGACGATGGAGTCCAGCAAGATGGAGGCAGTTCCTGAGAAAATGGAAGTGGACACGGAAGATGAAACTGTGTCTGAATCAGCCGATACTGCGCCTCTTCACAGCGAGACTTCAGATACTGATATGACTCCGCTTGGTTTGAACCAGTCTGATGACACGGACATGGATAACGAGTCTATCTTGGGAAACTACAAAAAAGTTGAAAAGTCGCCAGTAGAAAAACCAGTCGCTGCTCATAAAAGTGTCAAGAAACGTCGAGGAAGACCTAGAAGGAGTCTCGTTTCTGAGAAAACTTCTACTGAAACAAGTGTAAGCAGCGTTGATGATAGTTCATCAAAATCAAGTAACAAATCACCAGAAAGAAAACTGGCAACCAAGATGATTATCGAAAAAGACAAGAACAGTAAGACTACTGAATCCGATTCTGAACGTTCATTGAGTGGAAGAAGGAGAAAACCGAACAAGAAATATTCATATGATATCTATCTTCAGAACAGTGACGCGTCAGCATCGAAAACCGACGATAGTCAATCGGAACTAGATGATAAATTATTAACGGACGAGGAAAATGGTGAGAGAATTGAGCGTAGACCTGCTAGAAGTAGAAAGTCGTCAAGATTCGGTAAGAGGACCATCGAGACTGTTATTCAGATGGATCAGCAGGAAATTGAATTATCTGATTCTCTTGATAGAACTGCGGATGTTGTAGAGGAAAGTATAGGTGGCAATAAAGCAGAGAAATCAGAACAGAAAGCTGGTAGAAATAAAGCATCTACAATGAAGAAATCTGACGAGATAAAGACTTCGGTAAGATCTACAATCGAACTGATCAAATCCGACGAAAAATTAAACGACGATCGATCCTCCATGGATAAAGTTCTAAAGACAATAGGTATACCAGCAGTACTTTCAGAACACTCCTCTGAGAGTACTCGATTAACAAAAGATTCAGAGACAAAATGGAAGATCGATGAGAGACAAGGAGAAATAATAGAGCAAACTGATGACTTTGAGGACGAAGATAGAATTAAGGATGATGACGATAGAACGCCATCGATACAGGAACAAGTTGCGAATTTAATTAAAGAAGCCGAAGGAAACCAGATGCCTGAAGTCCCGAAAACCGAAGTGGAGAAGCTCCCGCCTAAAAAATCACAAATCAAAAAGTTTGAATTGGCGCAAAATGATTTTTTTGAGGGCGACGCCTCCGTAGACAAGAAAGTTATACAACCAGAGCCAGAGAACAGGATTGACAAAACTAACGACATGGAGATTGAGATTACGAGAGTTGACACAGATAAAGAGTCTACTGAGATATTTAGTGGACCAGTTATCGAAGAGCAAGTTATTTCAACTGAAGACACAGAAATCTTGGAGGAAAAAATTGAGACTGTTGAACTAATGCAAGAGACTGTAATAGAGGAGGTACCTATTGAACAGGCGGACGTGACTATAGAAAGAGACTTTTCAGCAGAGAAGGAAAAAGGTGCTGAAGTACAAGAGAATGTGGACACAAAATTGAAATTTGAAGAAGCGAAGAAAATATTACCAAAATCTGAGATGGAAATTGAGCTCGTTCCAAAATCTGAAACTGTGAAGACTCCAGAGTCAGCTGCAAAAAGACCCTCCATGCAGACAAGATACAAAGGCAAATTTACTCCTGAAACTGGATCGAAACCCAAAAAAGACAAAGATTCACATGGTGAAGAGAAACCAGTTAACACTTTCCAGGAAGCATTCCTGAAGACGTTGCAGATGGACAAGCGTGACAATAAAGTAGTGATAGATGACATCGAGATCACCGTTGGTAGAGGAAAGGTCAAGAAACCTGGAAAGAAAAAGGCTGACGAGATGGATAATGTGAACATCGTACCTGTTACGCAAGCTGTTGGCCCAATTAAGAAAGCAGAGAAAGTGGCTACCAATATAGAGCTTGCTGAAAATGCTAGCGAGGTTCATGAACAAACTAATGTTTCTGGAATGGGAGAATTCCAAGGTGTTGAAGTTGTCGTTGAAGAAAATATTGAAATTGAAGCAAAGACAGATGAACCTACTTTAACAGTATCTGAAAAACTTCCCACTCCTCCGGAAGTTCCTGTTTCTAAGCGTGAATTTCAACCAGGTAATATAGAGGAGATTACAAAATCATTGACTCTAGAAGTACAAAAGATGGATGAATCGTCAAGATTATCTTCTGTGTCGACACCTTCACCTACATCCGATGTAGGGATGCCAGTAAAGAAACGCGAGAAGCCAAGAATCATTGAAAACGTCACTCTGAAAGAGCCGATGATCCTGAAGACAAAACTGCTGGAGAAATTTCCAGCTAAAGGACAGAAACACAAGCTGGAATTGGATGTTTCAAAACGAGGCGATACGAAGAGCAGCCCACGAGCAAAGATTATGAAGATTGAACCTTTGTCTCCGAACAGTAAGGGAAGGCAAGTGAAAATTCCGACATCTCATCTTTCACTTACTAAAAAGCTTCAAGCTTTAAAAGCAGAGGAGGCTGCTACCACTGCTATGGAAACGCAAAAGGAAAAATTAATTTCCCAGACATCTCAAGGTATGGCACCTGTACCAAGTGAGAAATTCATTCAGCAGAGTTCACAAAGTCTAGCAGATATGGAATTGGATATCAATTCGATGCCTTTCGTCTTGAGTGAAGACGTTTTAACTCCTGAGAATCTTGAGCAGATGCCAGTTGTGATATCCTCAATTATTCCATCTTCTAGCACGATAGCTACAAACACTATTTCATTGACACCAACAACTCAAATCGTCGCTCCCAATCAAACACAATTTAAGTCAAACGAAACTGAAAGTACGCCGAAAAAGAAAAGTGGCACACCAACTATCTTAAAGAATAAAGCTAAAGCTAAGCCTACCATTACAAATATTAAGACCTTGGTGCCTCCACTTACTGGTGGAGTAAAGGGTTTAAAATTTCAAAATACTCAACCTGGCAAGGCGGCGCCCATGATATCTCAGAAAAGTGCACCAGGAAAATATGTGATCGTCCAGACTGCTGGAGGAAAACAGATCCGCTACAGTGTACAGGGAAAACCAGGAAGTCAACAGAAGATTGCTATTCCTTCTAGTAAAGGTGCTGGAAGCGCGCAAATAGTTCAGCAAGGTGGAAAGGTGGTGATTTTGACGTCAGCCCAATCAGGTCAAACAAAGATGTTACCTTTAAATATCTCTAAGAACCTCGGTGGCAAAGTACAGAGAATTATGACCAGCAAAGGCACAATATATTCTCCAATCCCTTCGCAAGGCATGATGACCTCAAAAACTGTCATTGCTCCGAAAACTGAAGCGGGTACAGCAACAACATCCAAGTTGGCTGGACAGAGTCAGAAAATTATTAACACCCAAGGTATAATAACATCGAAAGGAGTATTGACCCCAATTTCAGGTACTATATCAAAGTCAGCTTTGTTGGGTACCATATCGCAAGGAATTCTTACCAAGGGAGGAATATATACCCCTATAAGTGCATCTTCATTGGCAGGAAAAACAATTATTGGTTCTAAGGCGTTAGTTACAAAAGGTCCAACATATTTGTCACCATTGACTTCGCAAAGTCTAGGTGGAACAAAAACTATTCTAGCTCCAATGACACAAACCATTGCTGGAAAGACTATCCTTAGTTCTCAAGGTATCGTCACCTCAAAAGGTACAGTGCTCACACCAATTACAGCACAACAAGTAAAAGCCATTGCAGCGAAGACTCCTACAAAGGGTGGTAAAGTTCAATATTCAACAGTCCCGCAAAAGATGCAAGTACCATTACTACAGAAATGTCAGAAGATACCAATTTCATCATCGTCGTCCCAAATGAGAGTTGCAGGATCAATAAAATCACCAGGAAGTACTATAGTCCTCCAGAATACAGTGTCAGGACAGAAGACTTTACTTCATGGAAAGAAGTTAGTGAAGCAAACAGTTGGACAAGGAATGCCCGTACCAGCCTTATCTTCCCAGAGTCCAGGACAGCAAACGCAGCATATGCAACTTCAAAGTAAAGGAAAGATCATCCCTGGATCATCATCTGTACAAAAGGTCGTCATGCCTAGAGGTAGTGGACGACAGTCGAAGAATCAAAAAATTGTCGTCCAAAAATTGCACGAATCGCCAGCAGCAGTGCAGAATCTTCAACAAAAGCAAACTAGCACTGTTTCAAGTATACCTCCGGTTACAAAATCCGTTGCTCAACAAAAGCATTCCGCCGGAAGTGTCGTAACACCTAAAGGTGCTACGAAAAATTACGCAGCATCCGCAAAGAACGCTCAACCAAAGAATTTGCTGAACGTTGCCCTGAACTCCATAAACGTAACCACTCCATCAAGTGCGTCTATCTCGACACCGTTGTCACTTCCATCTTTGGAACCAACAGAACCAGAGAAGAAACAAAAAGTCGAGGAACTTCCTGAAATCCGGAAGGAGGAACCAAGACTACAATCCGTAGCTTCTACGATGGAACAAACGACTGAAATACCCGTGGATAAAATAGAAGAACCCAAGGTGGCTGCTGCTCAACCGCAAATTATGGCTTTACCAACGGAGAGTGGAGATGGTACCCAGACTTACGTGCTGGTCACAATAGATGAGCAGGGTCAGATTCAGCCATTGGATAACAACGCTTTGATGTCATTGGAAGGGACGACCCAAAATCCGGACGGAACTAGAACTCTGTATATTGATCCAAGTTCTCTAGGCGAAGCTGGAGCTCTGGACAATATAGTTCTACAGTTCGATAATGGCTGCATGCCTAACCTGCAGACCAGTACCGCAGAATCCAACCAGACAATAATATCAGAGAATTTCCCATCATCAGAGATCATACAGACGTCGAACCAGGATATCCTAGCAGCCGCTCTAGCAAATACAGACTTCCAGCAGGAAATTGGCTTGCCAGAAAATTCTTCCGGAAATGTAATGAGCTCCGGTCTCACTCAAACCAGCCTTATCAATCAGACCATTTTGCAGTCCACGATAATACCCCCAACAGAACCGATATCTTCTCCTTCGGTTCTGGAAACTTCCTTGACCTTGAACCAACCGATTATGACACCACTCGAAGTGCCCAGCAATTTGTCCATTCAGACGGAAAGCACTCCAGTTTCAGATGTTTCTACAATACCTTCATCACTCGAGTTACCTATTACGATTACTAATCCAAGTATTTCGTACATCTCAGCTGGAGACACGCAAATCCAAATACCTGGAAACTCTATGCCAGATATTGGTGAAATTATGGAGAGTTCAGCAACAGATATGGTGCGTACAGAGATACCTGTCAGTACTCAATATTTAGTAATTCCGAATTTGGATGAGAATGTAACGATTGAAGCCCAAGGTATTCAGAGTGGAGCAGAATCTGTTCCGTCTGTTTCTTATTCCGTCTCGATACCCGAGCACATAGTCCTGGATACAACACAAGTACAGACAACGCCATCAATGCCAATAATAGACGACAGTTATTCAGAGGACGCACAGTTTACAGCAACAATGGATACTTCAATGGCCAGTGAACAAAGTTTCGCCGATGTGTCTGTTTCGGAAATGCTTGTCTCGAAGGCTTCTACCATTTCCACTGAGAACGTACCACCACAAGACATAACAGCCACTTCTAAAATAGCTACTACACCTCAAGAAGTACCAGAAACTTCACAGGAGCCAAGTGTAGAATCTGAGACGTCAGCTGCCTCTACTGCAAGTGTTATCCAACCTGCGAGTTCAGAAGATGTTGAGATCACTAGCGAAAACCTGATGATGCAGCATCCTACAGTATCAACGCAAGAAGACTCAGTAGTACATCATGACATACCAATGGTCTCGCAGGATGAAATCAATCAAGAAGTAATAAGCAATGCGGAATCTTTAACAAGTATACAAGATATGCCAATTGAACAACATACAAGTGAAGTAATCACTAGCAGCATGCCTGTAATAGATGAAAACTGTACAGTGAGTTCAGAATCAAACATCAAGGTCCAATCTACAATGAGTCTTGAGGTCGCAGATTCAGCTGAAATACCATCAGCTACATCCCAGGATGAAGAAACCAGCAACAAATTGGAGCAACTGATAGAGCCCACTCCAGCTACCTCTCAGGTACCTAGTTCAGTGGAGGATCAGGCAGCGGCTTCAAGTCAGGAAGATGCTAATCTAGTACTTACTCAAGCTTTGCCTTCAGATACATTGGGTAGTGCCCAAGAAGGCATTGTGGAAGTGAAAACAGCTGAAGAGACCGAAATGTGCGTAGAGTCTAAAGCTGAGAGAATGGAGGTATCTCAAGTCGACGAACCATCGTCTCATGGTGAGACGAAAGAGCTGCCTATCGATGATAATGTAGAGATGCATTTTGAGGAAGCCATTGCTGAGACTAGTCAAGAAACACCGTCTCAGTCGTATGAGCAATTCGACGTAGCCATGGCTAGTGACTCGATCGAGGTTCCCAGTCAATCTGCTAATAAGCTGGAGAATTCGAGAGAACCTTCGCAGTCTGAAGGTTACCAGCCTATGGAAACGGATGAAGCACCAGGTTCAGGGGAGCCACCGACGCAATCCTTTGAAGATGCCAAGCAGAGTGAAGCTTCTCAGTCTTATGAAGCATCGACTGAAGAGCAGACCAACGCACCTACACAGTCGTACAACGAAATCATGCAGAGCCAAGATGACAGAACTTCCGTCGACGATACCGTCGACGATCAAAGTTTCCCGACCCAGAGCTACGAAGTGGAGAAAATTGAGAGTATCTCAGAGAACATGGAGACAGACGGAGAGATCAGCCAGGAAGGAAACGTGCCTTCCCAATCGAATGACATTGGTACTGATGGCATTGGTACCTCTTCAGTCTCTACTAATAACTCTGGCGTGAACGAAGATGAAACAGCAAGTTCATCTTATGTTCCGGAAACGCCAGAGAACCAGGAACGCGATCAGGATCAGGAGAGTGCAATAAGTACGTCGTCCTATGAAATTCCGCCTTGCGAGGAATTAAATATTGCCTCGTCAAGCGTGATACCGGATACGTCAGTAGGAGGAGAACATACAAGTATTCATGACAACGGTGTGCCGGAAATCCCAACATCGTCCTACAACCTAAATCCTGACAGCAGCTCAACACACATAGACGCCGTACCAACATCCAGCTACGAGGATCAGGTGATCTTGGAGCAGAACGTCTCAACTTCCTACGAGGTTCCCATCTCAATGCCAGGACTGGAGGAGACGTCATCGCAGAACTTTGTCACGGAGAGCTCAGACGACAGGAACGAGCCGTCGAGTTACTACCCTCATCACCAAGAGGTAACGGCTAGTTATTACGAGTCCGTTCACCAAGAGTCAAATTCTAGACTGGAAGGTGATGATCCCCAGGAAGAAGTGACCCCAAGTTACTACGAGTCTACTCCACGCGATATAACCTCTGAGGCCAGTCAAAGTTACTTTAATCCTGAGGAAGCTACTCCAAGTTATTCCAGCCAGAGCATAACTCCCAGTTACTACGATCCCAGACCGGAAACGGAAGCAAGTCAGAGTTATTACTCGTCGCAGGATCTGGAAAGGACGGAGAGATCGTCGCAGAACGTGGAGGCCTCGCAGAGCTTTTACCAGGAAGCAGCCGATGAGCTGAGATTAAGACAGCAGGGTGAAGCTACGCCGACTTATTCAGCACGGTATCCGGTCGACTACACCCTGGCCAACTCCCCGATCGAGAGGCATGACCTGGTGGAGAGCTCGGTGCCTGCTACCAAGCCCGCAGAAAGGTAATATATCATTTGAACAGGTCAGGATTAAAGAGAAGATTTCGAACGCCGTTAAGAGTTGTTCGTCATTAAGTTTTTTTTTCGTTACAAAATGGACTATCCCACAAGATAGGAAATGATAAATGGACGCACGAAGTCTATTTTCAAGTGTAAATACAAGTTTAAGTAAGTAAGTGGTTAGATATAAGGCTAATAATAGATTCTTATTATAATTTATATCTAGATATATCGAATGCGGATCTAATCCGTGGTTAGAAACGCGATATATTATATACATACAACAACAAAAAAACATTGTAGATTATGAAGGAATGTGGTTTCGTTGCGGTACAGTAAATGACTTTTCTTTTTTTTCAATTGCTCTTTTTTTAAATTACATTACGATTGTATAATCGATTACTATGTGGTTTTTAAGACTGGGTGCAAGTTGATGGTTATTACATTAAGGAGAACATATTAATTTAATATCCTTGTTTGAACCCTCATGTGCGTTACACGATTTCTCACTAACTAATATCGGACAACTTCACAACCCTGTGTCAAAGTCATTAGAGTAGTAGTAAGATTTACGGAACGCGATTTTTAAATCGTGAATCTTTTAAGTGAAGAAGAAAGAAAAGAAATTTAAAGAAAGTGCACTTTGGGACGTTGAGTAACATAATCTAAAGTCGTAGAGCGATAGACAGTTTATGACTGGGGGGAGGAGACTCATTTCTACTAAAACCCATAAGGGATTGACCCCCCTAAGTTAAAAAAAATATAACCATGTATGGTCGCGCTACGTTCTTTTCCGGGTATTGTGAAGAGATTTCGAAAGATTTTCAGAATATTTTTACACCGTCGCGAATCTTTAAGGAGAATCGAAACTAAAAATTTACGTGGCAAACACGCCGTTTAATTTTACTGCTACTCTAAGATCTGAAGTTGTAGCGAATCGATTCTTCGTTTTCTTCTGACTTTTGGATACTCAGCTAAAATAACCTCTTGAGCGATAAAGCAGACCCTTCGAACAGCACAATTGTATATTCGACGAATTGGTTCGAAATGCGTTCAACGAAAGTAAAAACAAGACAAAAAATCTCGATTTAAAAAAAAACGAAGAATTTGAAGCTACCGATTGAAGACTTATTTGTGCAGATAATTTGCACGGTTCTTCTTCCGCTCGAGTACTCTTGTAATACGTTAGTGCGAATTCAAGACTTTCTAGCCAATAATTAATCAATATTGTGTTTTATTATTCGGCTTAGACAATTCAGTAGTGAAAGGAGAGCACGAAAGATGATAGATAATAATAAAGAAAATGTTCGAAACGCGTTCCAAGTATCGAGCGGATCGGGCATCGTGCACGTTAGGCTTAGCATTTAGTTTGTAGAGAATAGCTTATAAACGATTATGAAAAAAAATAAAATAAAATAAAGAAGCCTATTATTTGACGTAAGCCACTGTGTAATCTGTGTGTTACGAGATAACATAAGAAGAAGACGAAAGGTTTTCGTAGATTCTAGGAAATGACGTCCCGTTTGAGATAAACAGAGCTCGAAAAACACTACATAGTCTATTAAATAATAAAAAGAAGTTGCTCAACCTTTTCGAACCTTCGAATCAATCACATGGAACAATTAAATCATTCGTATCTCTCAGTATTAAATAAACGT
The DNA here is from genome assembly GCA_030142635.1 of Trachelus troglodyta. Lineage (NCBI taxonomy): Eukaryota > Metazoa > Arthropoda > Insecta > Hymenoptera > Cephidae > Trachelus > Trachelus troglodyta. The sequence continues at coordinate 760,613 of JARQTJ010000095.1, read as the reverse complement.
TTAATAGGATTTCTTTGACGTGACATTTTCTTTATTGATGTCATGCACGTAAAAAAGCATTAATTTTCTTCTTTTCTTATTCACGCGAACGTTGGCCTTTCTCGCACTTACACCTCAAACGCGACAGATTTCCTACGATCTTCTGATAATAATTATATTATATTCTTTATAGTCTCATGTTATTCAGAATAAATATATGTTTTTATTTCTCGTGGCGTTTTTAATCATGGTCACGCTTGTACATATTATGTTGATAATGTAATCGGGGACAAAACAAAAGTTAATTATAAATTGCTACAATTCGTCTTCTAATTAGAGCCAGAAGCATTGTAAGAATATTATGCAAATTCGATTGCTATCCCCTCCTTCTCCCTGCCCCTTCTGCTCCTCCCCCAATCAAGGCATTTTATAAAGGCGAAGAACTGAAATCGTTAATGTTTCCTTATAATCATTCTTTAAATTCCTTTTTTGTTTTATATATATAAATATATATACACATTTTGCATGTAAGAGAGTGAAAAAGGCATCAAGCGTATCTATGGGAAAAACAGAATACATAATTATATTATTGTCGGAGAAAGAGTTGCTGCTTTTTTTTCTTTCTTTTTTTCTCTTTATTATTATACTTCTTGTTCTTGATCTACCGCGAAATGAATATAGCCTCTTCTTTATTTCTGAAAGCTGACTAACGAATGATAGGATAGATTCAAGCGACAGATGAATAATATAGTGCTACCATGAATTATATCAACGTTAATTTGATATTTTCAACGCTAACAATTACTATTTTTTAATTACTACAGTGTGCACCACATACACGATTGTAACTATGAAGTAAATAAATATACGAATATTTACATAACAGATAATTACCTATGTACAATTCAGATATGTTTACGTTCTCTTTTCAATCTTAGGGGTAGCCCGACTTGAATAAACTATTTCACCCGAAAGAAGAAAGTTGTATAATTCTTTTCAGAGTGATTGGTAGAAGTGATTTCAGCTTTTATATATTGTTACGTTACGTTTAATATAATTATTAAAGGTGTTCCTGCTTTTATAATAAAGGAGATACGAGGATTATAAAGAAAGTTTGATAGAGTGCTTGAAATTTTTATCAAATAATTATTATTTAAAATAATCCCCAAAATATAATAAATTATTTTACATTTATGGATGCATTGTTCATTATGTACATGAAATATACAGAGAATGACTAAGGAACACAGTCTTCGAAATAGTCCCAGGTATAATCAACGGCTATTTATTTTCGCCAATATTGCGCGAATTTATGAAGTTGCTCTACCAGCGCTGCCATCACTGCAGTTACTGATAAATCCAAGAGATTTTGAACATAGTGCACAGCTTCCTCGTCGCTCAGATCCAATCGTAGTTTGTCCTGTACCTTTTTAACTGCCTTGTCTGGTTCCAATGCGATATCCGGTACACTTGCATCCACCATTAAGGAGAATAAGTTTAGCATTAAATTAGCATGCCTTCTCAGGTGCAAAAACGCAGTGTAACACTGCTTCCGGAATTCATGATAATGTTCTGAACCGACGCCGCCCATGGCTTCGACCATTTCCTTTGACAACTTCATTGGCGGCGGCAAAGGTTTTGGATCTCTACCCAAAATATAGCCGAAGTCTATGTGGAAGAGTTTTCCTGGGGAATAAAATTGTAATTCAATATAACGTATTTATTATTTCTCGATATTTCAATTTGAAGACGATTCTGTGTCACTTCGATAATATTTAACCCATAATCAAGCGTAATGAAAAACGACAAAAGAATTGAGTTAGGCAAGATAAGTAGTTAATAAAGAACTTGGATTAAAAGCGAATAAAACAGATTACTTCAAAGTAGTATTTTTAAATAATACCTGACGTGGTTAGAAGTAGATTATCCAAGTGTCGATCACCAACGCCCAGGACATACGTTATGATACAATAGCCAGCTGAAAGATTTCATGTGAATTGTTTTTTGAGAAATACGGATATTTTCAAACTTAATCTTACCACAACTTCGTACGTAAGTATCCATTACTTCCGGTGCTACGCCATATGGAGCAGTTTCTGAAGGATGATGTTTTCGAAAAAAGTTCAATATCGAACCTTCACTGGCTAATACTTCAGCGACAGTTATAGATTCAATAAATTGTAAAAATCCATGTCTCGTACTTGTTGCCAACACCCTAGAAAAAAAGAAATTTAGAAATAAAGTCATTAACTTCTGCAATCTATTACATAAATTTTATTTACGTTATCTTTACCTATAAGGTGTCAATTTTAAATCCAAGTTTTCCCGTCTAAGTAGCTTATCCATTAGTGCTATAGTTTGCAAGATTAATTGATCCTGTCGTAGATCATCTCCATGTTTAAAAATAGCAATATATTCCGTATTTTCCGCAGTTAAGAAAGTCAGCTTCGACGGCATAAGTGCTGATTTAAATAGACTGGCCCTACGCAATTAAATATATATTGATCAATCGATGCCCTTCGTATCTAAAAAAAAAGAAATACTAAGTAATAACAAAGTTTCTTACTTTTCCGGTATTATTCCCTTTATACAAATCTCTGGATCAAGGGGAAAGGGTATAGGTTCAAAATTCGAAAAGTTGATTTTAAAAGTTGGATCAGGGTCGGCCAGTAAGGCTCTGAGTCTGTCAGTTTTTCTTTTTCGATTCCCACTTTCTCTAGCAACAGCTTTTACAAGCGACACCAGCTGATCGATAAATATTTTCTGTCGCGATAGAAATGCTCGCCTTTTCTGCCAAATTGCGTTACCTTGCGCCAACGTCGTCGAGAACATTTTCATTACAGTGACATACATTTCACGGACACGAGTGTCCTGCTTGGCGGTTATGGCAGGATCAGCTTGATCCTCGCATTCGATTAAAAGATACCAATAGAAATAGTTGGCCAGCGTTGAATTTTGACATGCTCTCGTAATCAAGAAGGACGTCAGATCCATAGGAGATTCTTGACTAGATATCAGAGCGTTTCCCGTTTCTGATTCGCTTGACTGTAAATTAAAATTGCACAACACAGATTAAAGAATCTAGAATATAACGATAAGAACTAACCGTAGTCATAGGCGTCGAGGAGGAATGATCAGTAACTCTCGAGTCCCGATCAAACTTATTACTCTTATCAGAATCTTTTTCTTTGATAATCGACTGGCTAGCAGCTTTTATGCTTTCAAAATTCTCATATTTTAATGCTTGGACTAGCTGCAGAAGGTACAGCATCAGATCGTCGTCAGGTGCCTGACTTAAACGAGCGATCGCATAACATCTCACAGCAGGATGTGTAAAAGCCGGTCCCAGGAGTTCCAAAGCGTCTTCCGGATCTGGTGGTGCCCAGAGTGCCAACATTTCCAAGGCCTGACGTTCCTCTCCAGCTACTTTCCAGTTGACGCATTTCACAAACTTGGTTAAGGCCTTCTTCTGGTTGGATAAATAAAAACGGAACTTCCAAATGAGATCTTGCTCTTCGGTGGAGAGGGCTGTTGTTGGAGGATAGGCTAATATTGTGTTCAGAGCGTCACGCACGCTGGAGGTTGGTTTTAATTCCCGGGTGTTTCCACCACTACGTAGACTACGTGCTAGTTTATGATGTTTGGCCTCTACAAGATTTTCCTGAGAAAAGTATAAGTATATTAATCACCAAAGAACATCTGCTTGTCACTCTTAATAATTACATTTCTCACTGACATTATTCGAAAGTTTTGAACTTCTGTGATAATACATAATCCTGTCAAGAATATTTTTAAAAATTTGAAATTATCATTTTAGGACGCACGTCAATTCTTATCATATTTATATTCTGTATGGCTATGTTATTAGTACTAATACTTGAAATTCGCACTGAGTTACCTGATCAGAGTTTCTTGCTCGGTACACGAGATAAAAACTGTAAATACTTTCTTTTGATAATTCCTCGAAACATGTTGACAGAGATTTAAATATTACTTTTGCAAGTTGAGAGAACACTGTCTGTATACCGGTCAGCCATTTAAACATCTCACTTGTAAATAGTATCTTACATACTATGGCTTCGGATTAGACTAGATCTTATACTGTGTATCATTTAAGAAATGTACACTCTAACCCTGCTTCTTAATTAGTTTAATTAAATCTTGACAAGATTTAGGTAAATGGTGTTAAAGCTGTAGTTCTTACAAGGTTAGAGGACTATAAAGTACTAAGTTTATCTTAGTGTACAAACAATTATTCAATTAAATGTAATGTGTGACACTTGTGTTGTGAATTTCTTGACTTTATTTACATGGTGCTTCTAATATAAATGTCGTCGATACTTACCTGCAGAATTTCATAATCCGGGAGAGTAACAACGTCTGGTTGTGATCTGTGCTGGACCACTTCATCTCCATCCTTCTCGTAATAGACAATGGAGTACTATATGAGAAATAAAAAAATATTTAATAGTGTACTTTATAAATAAGTTGCTACCTCTAATATATCTGTAATAAAATGGTATGTTAAAGATTTCTGGTAGTGGTAAACAATTATTTTTTATATATAATGAATAAAATAAATGCTAATTACAAGATCCATTCTGCTCAGTGAATTCCTTCACTATTACTGATTGATTAATCAAGAAATCTCGGTAATCAAATCAAATGATTATATATCTCATAGTAGGTGATATTTGAAGATATGAAAACATTAGTCTTTAGGAATGATAAGATTTAAATTGATAGCTATCTTGGGTGGGGAATTTATATAATCATTTCATGAATAGCATTATCAGGTTTTGAAAGGCGAATGACAATGTATTTCAATAAAATTAAGATTGCTCATACCGGGACGCCATCCATTGTAACTTCAGGAAATTCCAGCATCAGATAGAGATATTCTGATGCTCTTTTCTCGCGCTCGTTGATTAGTTCAATTTCTCTAAAAGTTAATCGGTCCAACCAATCAACCTTACTCATTTGACCATTTCTATGCTTTTTAGCGAGTTTGGCTAATCGTTGCATTTGCTCCTTTCCATGATCTCTAGCTTTGCCTGGTGTTGTTGTAGGATAAGAACCATCTGCTTCCACTCCTGGCCATACTCTTAAATCCAGCATTCCCTGACGGAATACACCATGTTTTCCAAAAAAAGAAATTGTCGTGCCACCAATTGGAACTTGTCTGCCAGGTCCCGCACAGTCATACAAAGTAACACAGAGCTGAGCATCTCGTGGCAGATCAGAATAGGACATCGGTAGCATGACCCATTGGTTCCAACTATAAACAAATACATTAATCACTCAGCAATACTTAGTAAAATGTTATAATTAGAATGTGTCATACTTCCAGCGAGATGTGAAATGCTTATATGCTGTGTAGATAGGCAGAGCAAGAGGGCGACCGCCAGCCCAGACTTGCAATGAGGCTGCTAAATCACCTCGACCCCCACCAGCTCCGTAAAGACCAGAATATTTTAGCATTGGATCGAGAAGCAGCTTATCATATTCAGGACGCTGTCTTTTGCCCTCTAACGTTCCTCTGGTAAACGATAACATTTCTGATGAGATATAATTAAACAACAGATTAAAAAGCATACGATTGTACCAATAATTAATATTTTGTCATGCAATCCTGACATTTTATTCACTAAACATAATATATTAAGTGATATATCCTTATATATGTTTTATTACAGTCTTTTCTTATTAAAAAATACAGCTGTTTCTCCTTGCAATTGTTGACAAGATGCGTCCATATTAACCTAGTCAGCATTAAAGCGTCAATCAGTAAAAGAAAAATATATGATCCGTACATTTTTATCTGTATCCTAGTGTCCAAGGATGAACTGTACACGTAGAAAAACTTATCATTAATATCCTCCATTTGGTTTTCTAATTATACAAGATCTGCAACGTATTATACGTCTCACTTTGCATCTCCTGTCACTTTGGTAGAGTATTCGTTTTTTGCTCCTTTTACATTGTAAAAAAGAAGTTCAATGCTGGCGCCATTCGTAATTTAACAATGGAAGTTCTTCGTCGATTAAAATAAAAATTGATGCTTCACCGATAAAACAGAATTATGCTTATGAATTCTACATTAGGGTTAACAATTTAAGTCATATGAACTAAACTTTATGTTACACCCGAATCTTGAATTAATTGAGGAGGAGCCCAAATCTCTTACCTACCTGTACCTACCTGATCCAGTAGTATCAGTTGCCGCCACTCATAACGCAAATGTTGCAACCCTTCTGATTGATGATTAACTGATGAAGCCGCGGCAAGGAGAACGATATTTTTTTCGACAAATCAATTAGTTTTTTAGCATCGAGAAAATATTAATGAGGGTCAGTTTAGCGAGACTGTGTCTGACAATTAGTGGGCACGATGGGAACAGGAGACATGCTAGAACTAGCATAGAAGTTCTAGAAGGAGTTGAAATACCATCCAATTTCAGGCATAGTACTTATATACGAAGGAACTCAGTCAGAGCAAGTCTGCGCCTCAACAACTTTTTCAAGTTCCAATACTTCTAAATATTTCTCGATATGGTTTTTGATTTCTAAGTGTTAATGCAGAAATTTAATAGAATAACGATTATTTTGATATTTCAATTTTAGTTGTAACTAGTTTCCAAATTTTACAAAAAATGAATCTAACTTTAATCTATTCCGTATTTATTGTGAGATCATTGTGAGATTTTTATTTGGCCTTAATTTTATATTATTCATTTTTTTTCGAATATCCTGAACATTCTGGACTTCTGTATAGGTAATTTCTTCTTTCTTCTTCTTGCGGGATACTCTTCTTTCTTCCTTCCTTTCCTTATGGCTGTATCCTTAATAGGGGACACGTGCCAGCCAATGAGGAGATCCTTCCTTCCTTTCCTTGTGGCTGCCTCCTCTAATGAGGAGATGTGCCAGATACTCTTCAGTGAATCATTAATGGTGAGGTTTGGAATATTTGCGCTATAAGAACAGCAACTGACACTACTAATTCTGACCCAAAAACCGCGTCACTTTTAACAGAGATAAGTAGGGAGATGCACAACGTTATGGTTTTAGGCAATACCAAAATCATGGCGCTAAATTGTAGCGGCGAGTCAGGAAATAGGATTTGTGATCATCGCCTCCGTCGACAATGCGAATCCCGTCGTAGCCGAGCTAAACGTGAACACGAACGCCTAACTTGGTGGACAGAGGTT
>JARQTJ010000095.1:718702-753354 GCA_030142635.1 Trachelus troglodyta | reverse complement strand
AACCTCTGTCCACCAAGTTAGGCGTTCGTGTTCACGTTTAGCTCGGCTACGACGGGATTCGCATTGTCGACGGAGGCCATGATTACAAATCCTATTTCCTGACTCGCCGCTACAATTTAGCGCCATGATTTTAGTATCGCCTAAAACCGTAGCGTTGTGCATTTCCCAACCCATCTCTGATTCGGTGATGTCAACTATCTAGATGTATATTTTATCAGTGCACAATGCTCAATCAATTTCTATTGGTGGATGCCGATTTCACTCTTTTCTAGAACAGTCACGCGTGAGTTTGGTAGTTTGGTGTGATTTTTAACTCATTTGAGTGAAATTAAGAAAGACTAAAGACAGAAGAATGTTTGGTCCAGGCTCATCGCCGATTGTGGTTTTAAGTGAGTTGAAACTCAAGTTAGCGATCTTAATTTGTTTTTAGAGTTGTTGAATTATTTATTTACACGATGTCGTACTCTCTCGCAATTGCAGGCCAGAATACGAAACGGGATTCCGGGAAAAAGGTCCAGAAAGAAAATATTCAAGCCGCAAAGGTGAGTTTTGAAGTTTCCTTTTAAGGATTTCTTAGGTGGATAACCACCCACGTGGACGACGAAGCCACTCCTTACGAGAATCCAATAAGCTGCCGGTGTGCCACCACGCTGAATCCTCTGACATTACTAATTTCCATTTTTGGTAATGGAACTCTTGAAGATTGTGTAGATGCATCCTCCATGTATCTCACACATTACATGTCTATATATGGCTTATATAATTGTTTTTTCCATGAATTTATTACAGTATATTAAGTTTGTGTATAATGTCATTTTATTTTCTTAAAAGGCAATAGCGGATGTTATCAGAACATGCCTTGGTCCACAAGCTATGTTGAAGATGTTGATGGACCCCATGGGTGGTATTGTCATGACAAACGATGGAAATGCCATTCTTCGTGAAATTACGGTGCAACATCCAGCTGGAAAGTCGATGATTGAGATTGCAAGAACTCAGGATGAAGAAGTAGGAGATGGTACTACATCGGTAATTGTCTTAGCTGGAGAGATTTTAGCTACTGCTGAACCTTTCCTTGAACAAGGAATGCATCCTACTGTTATCATAAGAGCTTATCGTCAAGCTTTGGAAGATATAGTAGCAATCTTGAATGATCAAATCAGTATTGAATTAGACCGTAATGATAGAACCAAGTTGGCACAAGTTGTAAAGTCTTGTGTTGGTACTAAATTTATTGGACGCTGGTCTGATTTAGTCTGTGACATTGCTTTGGATGCTGTTCATACAGTGATGCTCGAGGAGAATGGTCGACGAGAAATTGACATAAAACGTTATGCCAAAGTGGAAAAACTTCCAGGAGGAAGCATTGAGGACAGCACTGTACTCAAAGGTGTAATGGTTAACAAAGATGTGACACATCCTAAGATGAGACGTTATATCAAGAATCCCAGAATCGTGCTCCTAGATTGTCCATTGGAATACAAGAAAGGGGAATCACAAACTAATGTTGAAATCCTTAAAGATACTGATTTCACCAGAATGCTTGAATTGGAAGAAGAGTATATCAAAAAAGTCTGCGAGGACGTTATAGCAGTGAAGCCTGATGTAGTTTTCACAGAGAAAGGAGTAGCAGACCTTGCACAGCATTATTTACTGAAAGCAGGAATTTCAGCTATTCGCAGAGTTAGGAAATCTGATAACAATAGAATTGCCAGAGCCTGTGGTGCTACAGTTGTCTATCGTACTGAAGAATTACGTGAAGAAGATGTAGGAACAGGAGCAGGGCTCTTTGAGATAAAGAAAATTGGAGACGAATACTTCTGCTTTATTACTGAGTGCAAAGATCCAAAAGCTTGTACTATCATTTTAAGAGGTGCCAGTAAGGATGTCCTGAACGAAACCGAGAGAAACTTGCAAGATGCTCTTCATGTAGCCAGGAACCTTTTGATTGAACCAAAACTGGTTCCAGGTAAGATATAAAAACTATATTCAAAACATACAGAATCATTTATTACAAAATTTGATACAGGTGGAGGAGCAGTAGAGATGTCTGTGGCTCGGCTACTCAGTGAGAAGGCAGCAGGTCTTGCAGGAGTTGAACAGTGGCCATACAAAGCTGTGGCGCAGGCCCTTGAAATCATCCCCAGGACTTTGGCACAGAATTGTGGGGCAAATACCATCCGTACTCTAACTGCATTGCGTGCGAAGCATGCTACCGGAGGAACGACTTGGGGAATTGATGGTGAGACTGGAAAAGTCGTAGATATGCAGGAACGAGGAATCTGGGAACCTCTTGCAGTAAAACTTCAAACCTACAAGACTGCCGTCGAAACAGCCATCCTTTTGCTGAGAATCGATGACATTGTATCTGGAATTAAGAAAAAGGGTGCTGAAAATGAACCACCAAAACCCAGTCAAGTATCTGAAGAATCTATGAAGGAATAAATATTACCTAACCCTGTATCCGTTGAATTTTATAATCTTGGTATTGCTTAGCTTTAAACTTAAATTTCATTAATCATGCCAACTTATAATTATTATTACAACTCATTTCGCGTTAGCACATAGCACATTTCAGCTGAGACGTTACCACGTATTTTCAAATAATAAAAAACGGCGTTTATAAATCTGATATGCGTATTGTTCTGTTATATTACAAAAAAAAACCTTACATTCCTATTTTTCAATAATCGCAATTAAATATCTGAAATGCATTAATAAAATATATTAGAAATCCATGCACAAGAGGAAAAGTTATTGCGAACCCATTATAACAGCATGTAACGTTAAAGTGAGAGGCGGATGATTATCCATGGAATTTCCTTCCCACACAATCCACTATTCAAGGTAACGTTATTATGCTGGTTGAACTGAAAAAGGAAGCATACAGAAGTATCCGCGACCGACACCAAGTCGGGTAATTTTAAAACGATAACTGAAAGCAGGAAGTAAACATTATTCTTATATCTATAATATTGTGGTAACAATATACAATTTTAGAATGACGGTGAATGTGTAGATAGCTCGCAACCGATAGGGTTTCCTTGGTTAAATGTTTATTGGCAAGCAGTCAGTGTCTCGTGCATTGGAATCCAACGGTTAACTCTAAAGGAATAATTTCAAGCGTTATAAAGTGATATTTAAATGGATTATACAATAAAATTGTTATAAAGAATATTCATTTAACGAAACGTCAAAAAGAATGTGTTGTCTGCTAGGAAGAAGGTGGCGTCGCATATATTGATTGTGTGAGGGGTAGTGCGGGGTGGCCGGCATGCCAAAGGCCGACAGATCCCACTATTTTTCTAACGGTCTCGCGGAAAATCGCAGCCTAAGGTGATAAATGAAAGATTCGTAATGGACGGGAGATGATGCCGGGCACCTCTCGTCAAACGGGAACTCCCAGCGGTGGTAAATTTTATTGAATTTTCGTACTTTCCTGTTGCTACGTGGATATATTCACTACGCTTGACAGATGTTTGACATTTTTCCGGTTACTCGCGAATCCTTTCAAAATTGTTGCTGCAAGGACACCCGAATTTTATGGGCTTAGTCCTTGTAGATATTTTCTTTATAGCATTTCGCAATAAAGGAAATATTACGCGATTGAATACGGCAATTATCATATTATAGATTTTTGGGTGTTTTTTATGTTCTGTGGTAACTATCGTCTTGTGATTTAGCCACTATGCAAATATTTGAATTGCAACTGAGATTAGATAATTCATGACACTGATGTTGAGTGATTGGGAATATAATAATATCTTTTGATCTCCTTTTACCTTTTTTAACAAAATTGTGGCAATTATTGTGTAATTAATTAGTTTGTGATTGTGAATATTAAATAGGACCTGAATGGGACACGTTGATGGATGTTCACCATGAGCCAATTGAAAAGCATTATAAATTGTTGGAGGAGATTGGCAAGTATGTCACTTTTATTGTTACTAGCAACACTTAGTGCAATTCATTTTTTTACTCTAATTAGTCTAATGAGCTTCTATTTACACAAAGTGGACTGTCATTTTTTGTTTACAGAGGACAATTTGCTGTGGTACGAAAATGTATGGAAATAAAAACTGGGAATGTATTTGCTGCCAAAATTATGAGGAAACGCAGGGTAGCCAGGGGTGTGGCTGCAGCGGATATTGGTGAGTTTCGTATAAAAAAACAGCTTGTAACACAAAGCTATATGGTGTATTGTATAATATATATTTGTTTTAGCTCGGGAAGCTGGTCTCCTAGCAAGATTAAGGCATCCTAATATTGTGTCTTTGCACAAAGTCATAGATACTGGTACAACAGTGGTATTATTATTAGAATTGATCTCTGGCGGAGAATTATTCCACTGGACGCCATCAAGTGAAAGTGAAGCAGCGCATGTAGTAAGACAAGTTTTAATGGCATTAAGTCATTTACATTCCCATCATGTGGCTCACTTGGATATAAAGCCTGAAAACATTCTTCTTTTTACACCACCACCGATGCCCTGTATAAAACTTATAGGTATGTCTGTCATTCACAATAACAGTTGCAATTGTTCTATAAAATTACATGGATATTTTATTTAGATTTGGGTTTGTCTCATCGTTTGGCTCCTGGTTCAGAGCATAGAGCATTATTTGGCACTCCTGAATTCGTCGCACCAGAAATTGTAAATTACGAACCATTAAGTTTAGCAACTGATCTTTGGGCAGTCGGAGTATTAACTTACATTCTGCTGAGTGGTGCATCTCCATTTCTAGGCGACGATAAGCAGGAAACTTATGCAAACGTTGCAGCATGCCAGTATCAATTTGATAAAGAGTACTTTAGCACAGTTTCTGCAATTGCCAAGGATTTTATAAGATCCTTGCTAGTCAAGGACCCAAAGTAAGTTATCAAAAATGTTCTTAACGGTAAGAAATACAATATAAATATAAAATATGTTTTAAAAGTAATACCTCTTATTATCTTCCATAATTTTTAGGCGAAGAGGAAGTGCGGAGTCGTGCCTTAAACATCCTTGGATTCTGACGGTGCGTTCCAGATGCCAAGATCTAAACGATTGTTATTCTTAAGATTGTTATGCTTCCTTGCGAGTCACGTGTTTTGTCACTCAACCTGAGTGACGTATTCGTTATAGTGTAATGATTGACGTTAATGCCAGTCACCTTGTAAAGTAATTTTATATATATATTATATATAAATACGCATTACTTTCCATACAATATACACATATAAGTTAATAGACCAAATATTTTTCTTTAATAAAATCAAACACCTTAACAATTGGAAGCATTTTCGTAAAAGCTTTAAAAACATTACGAAAGAAATACACTCGAGAAATTCGTGCATGTAAAGAACGTAATTTCAAAATAAAATCAGGTACCACACAGATGATACAATGTCAATGACAATAATAGTAACCGTAACAATAATCGTCTTCACGGGATTAATCTGGGATTAACGTCGCTCAAAGTAAGCCGTTACTGTCAAAAGTAAGACTGCCAGCTATGTCTCTACAGTGTTTTGCGACATCAAATCAAACTTTTAAGGTTTCGATAATTTTATTTAATTAATTAGGAATCAGAAGGATCCCAAGGTCTTGGAGGAGCAATGATCAGCGCCGTAAGACGCGGTTGCGTCGAAGCAGTTTCCCAATTGCTTCAACAAGGTGCTCCATTGGATGCTAAGGATTTGGTAATTCTTTATTGTACTACTTATAATTATTAATCATTGTCATTTACATTCAAATATGTTAATAACACTTAATCGCTTTTCAGGAAGGTGATACACTTTTACATATTGCCTGTGAAGCCGGCGACGAGGAGATGGTTTCTCTTTTAATAGAAAATGGTGCAGAATTGGATATCCCGAATGAAAAGGGTCTTACACCGCTACACGTAGCAGCCCGACATGGTCACATAAATCTTGTGAGACTCTTGTGCCTTGCAGGTTGTGACGTGGATAAAACAAATCGTGGAATCCGAGCCGACGTGACGGCCATCAAGTATGGTCATCTGGATATTGCGAGCTTGTTAGACAAGTTGAGAAACGTGGGTGTTCTGTTTATCATTATCCAAGTTTGAAGTATCGCGATTCCAACTGCGTAATTGATGGAAATTGTATTGCAGTCAACACAGAGAGAAAATTTTATAAGACAACTTCAGCCTACGCAGAGGCCCATTGACCGTCTTCATGTAAGACTCCTGGGGCACTGCGCGTCGGGAAAATCTTCTCTTGTTCGATCTTTGAAATCTGGTATCTTCAGTTTTGGCTTCTTTAGACGATCCAGAAGTCAAAATTATACTCCTAAGGTGAATCAGTGATTCATTTTTTACATATAATGCGTTTTATACTATGAGAACATTCTCATGATTCTGTTCAATCTTCTTAGAGGGATTTAAGCATTGAACTGGATGTAACTAGTAAACATGGCTCACTTAGTTTTGAATATAGTGACAATGAGTACGAAGGAACTCCAGGAGTTGAATGTACTCGAGGACATGCAGGTCAGTTAAATTTGTTATCTTGCAATCATTTTAACGAATCACAACAATTATATGCTTTATATAATTAGGAGGAGACTGCGTATTTTGGGAATTATGCGGCAGGGAAGAATTTCTAGCATCTTATCACTATGTACTTACATTTCAACTACCTGCTGTACATCTTATAACTGTCAGTCTTAGAGAACCTCTGACAGTTCAGCTGCAACAGACCAGATTTTGGTTACGTTTTATCTTGGATCGCATTCCTCCAAATAATATTGGTAAAACAATGCACGAGATGCTGAGAAAAAGAGAAAAAAAATCGTTTTACATTTCTCTCAATAATTTCCATTTTATTCTTCCTTTCAAGGATTTGCTGGTAAATTCAACGAAATCAAGGTAATCTTGGTGGGCACTTATGCACCAGAATCACCAAATCCAAGCGGAAATGGAACAAACTTACTCTCGCCGCTACTACCGTTTTTACAAGAATTTACATCAATTTTGGGAGATGAACCTCAAATGGTAGCTTTAGATGCTACTAATCCTTCTAGTCCAGGCCTAAAGCTACTTCGATCCTACTTAAACAACGCACGAGCTGAGTTTGTCGAGGTGAAGTATCATTTTGATTGTTCTTATTACAAGAAGGATTTATAAGAAGATATTTCCACTATTGCGATTATTATCTAAGCGATTATCAATCGCGTAAAAGTCAAGAGTATCTTAAAAGATGAGGAAAATATTGACAATCTAACCTGCTTTACAATCTCATTTTATTTAACGATTATAATTTCTTGCTAATACGCATTTCTCTTTGTTCTCTCTTATCCATATTTATCGATTTTGAGATATGCCAGCAAATGCACGGCGTCGCAGCATGTTTCGGTACACGTATTTTTGAAAACAGGATTGTCCATGGTTTCGTTTCGATGAAATGGCACTGCCTTAAAACAACTGTTATACACGTATACGATCACAGTATCGATTTTGTCACCAATTAATTGATCTTTCTGTCCTCACAGTAAGTGTATTTGCAGTATCGAATTGGATATACAAACTCCTTTCTTGTTATTACATTAAAAACTAACAAATTTGGCATGAGTCGATAATCGATATTTGTAATATAAAGATGCATGTGATTTTTACAAGCATCAAATCTTCCTCTATTTTAATATGATGTTAAAAATTAATACTTTTCCTTTTTGACATTGAATTATGTGATTTCAATATAACTCATATTTGATGAATATGTGTAACCTGTATAAATTGAGGGAACGATGTAAGAGCGATCTAAGATATCTTAGTGTTGTTCGTCTGGTCGTCGAGTTGTACTGACAACAGCCTTAATGCATGCAACGCATGATGTAGGATGGACCGGAAGTCGGAGAATATTTTCTTCGACGTGACACGTCGCGTGCAGCGGCCATGTACGCGCCCCTGGCGAATCTTGATAAACAGGTCGATCACATTTCTAATTTCCTTTGTTAAATTTGTTATGTAATGATCGATGTTTTGCTACATGCTTTGTGGATTGTCCCATTAATTTATATACATATATACGTAATTGTGTATGCATCTTATTATGCAACGCATTAATTAAATGGAAAGCACATTGATCTAGTCTTGCGTATTGATGTGACATCTGTTTATAGTCCGATACCAAAAATTTAATAATTTTAATATATTTTATTACAGGGCGCCCTGGCGTGGACGGGTCTTGCTGAAGCCTGGAGAAATTATATTCAGGCTCTAGAAGACCCGCCGGTGATGTTTACTCTTGATGAGTTTATAACGGAAGTTAGGAAGATCAATCCTCTGGTTTCTCTAGAGCATTGTAAAATACTTGCGCAACAACTGCAGGTACTTTGTTTTATATTCGATTTTTTTATACTAAATTAGAGACGGCAGGGATGAATGGTATCGAATAAGAATTGGATATTGAACGTTTTAGGCTCTTGGAGAGTGTTTGATTCTACCTGGTGACCTCATTGTTTTGTGTCTTGATTGGCTGTGGAAAGATGTAATAGGTTGGCAATTGAGTCCTGAACAAAGAGGACGTCTTGGAGGACGCACCACTGGAGTTTATACGTTGGAAGACTTTCAAGCTCGGTGTCCTTGTCCTGCTGGTCAAGCTCTGCAAGTTTTACAAGCCGTAAACCTGTGTGTTCCAGTATGTATAAATCGTTGATAGTTCCGTCAATATGTATAATTATCGTTGAGATTTTCGAAACAAGTAGCTGCCTCTATATTTCAGTGCGAGGTAGACGACGATGAAGTGGAATTTGAAATTCCATGCTTAAATTTGGTAGAACGTCTTCCCGGTCTTTGGGAACCATGGAAACCTTGTCCAAATGCTTTTCCGCATGCAGGAGTTCGTCTTTGTCCGGGAGAAGCTTCTTTGTATCATCTATCACCTATATTTCCTCATTTTCAGGTAATTCAATGATGGGATTGATCATTACGTTTGATATGTATACTACAATTACATATTGAAACAGTATTATTTACTATTTTTCATAATCGTATCAGGCTCAGCTAAGAAGAACTACGCAGGCCTGGGATCCTCAGGATTCAGATCTCTATCAGTGGTGGCGAGGATCAAAATTATGTGTCGGAGCATGCGAGACTATAATAACTCTCGAAGAAGAGGATCAGGGTTACGTGGAAATAAGAGTTCGAGGTCCTAGAGGAACGAGTGCTCAGTGTTCCACATTATTTAATGTTGTATTCGATGCTATGGACGCAACTATTGAAATTGTTTCACCGGGTATGCTGCTCGAGAGGCATTGGTTAAGTCCTAGCCAACTAAGAGATTACGACGAGGTAACCAGCAGCATATCCAAGGAAAAGTCACTGTTTCCTGAAATTCATCATTTTCTTCCTATAGGTAATACATTCATGGGAGCCAGCAACGTTTTTATCTTCCCTCCTGGAGAAAAGCTTGGAAGAATCTACTTTCAAGAATCCTTTCAATGGCTGCCAAGAGAGTATTTGGGATACCGTGGGGTGTGGCCTTCCTCTTGCGGATAATATTATTCCTGGACCAAAGCTTCCTATAAAACACATTAAACCAGCAGTACAGAGAAGATTGGCGCAGATGCTTGATCCGCCTGATTCTCATGGACGAGACTGGTGCCTCCTTGCTGTGAGGTTAGGTCTGGGAGATCGCGTTGCGCAATTGGATAGCACTGTCAATAGTCCAACCTTAAGGTAAAGTATAATCAGCCTTCAAATCAAATTAGGCAATACCTCAGTGGCATATCTGATAATTAATAATAGCAATTTCTCTTTTAGATTGTTCGATTGCGCAAACACAGATTGCACGGTGGGATCGCTCATCCGACAACTTCGTGCTCTTGGTCGTGAAGATGCCGTGCACTTGTTACTGACGCACACCCCAATGTTCATCCTGTCCATGGCCGTCGATTCTGAAACCGGTTCGAATCTCTCAAGATGACGATGCTACTCCAAAGAACGGTGGATCAGTACATTCTAGTTTTTTCTATCGAATTTTATTCACCTCAAGGATTTTACAAATTAGCCAAAGCACACCGTTTCCGCCCAATCTAACGTATTACGTGCTAAATCAACGTCTAAAAGTCTCGGAAGACAATATTATTAGCGGAAACGATGGGAATCTTGTAAACCCATCGTATCCTTCATTCTTTTTTTTCTCACAAAAAAATATTGAAATATAGTGACATCAAGGGTTATAGTATAATTTTTCGTTGTTCGATCCAAGATGAAATAATTCAAAATTATATAGTTCTAATATTGTAGATGATAGTTGCGATTAATATGCTGAATTTATTCCTTCCTTTAATTGGTATAGCTAAATCTATGCCGTAGCTTTTACCTTAATACGAAGAAACGGCTTCAGTCAAGGCTCTTTAGAAATTTGGGTTAAGGTCCTCGACCATGTTTGCTAATATGATTTTCATGCACGCGTGACACTTTTTTTTATCACTGCCTGTAATATGACCGGCTACGTCGTGCTCTCTGCACTTATTTATCTTTAATGAAAATATTGTCTACTCTAGCCATTCATTAGTGAAATCTCTTCTTTTTCTCTATCTTATTTTAATCGAGCGAATGGTTATGTACCTATACCATTGGTAGATTAACGGGTCTCTATATATTGCCTTTATACGCGTACTTAATTTTAGCTTGTAAATATCAAGAGAAAAAAACGCACAAATGCTGCCTTCAACCTCGTTACGATACGATTGACTGTTGCAAAATGTGTTTTCTAACTTTAATCATCGTTATTAACGCCTTCACTATGTGCCATATTCACCGTTTGTTCATTATTTACTAATGCCAATAAGACCACTTATACTATTTGCCTTAGCTAGTTTATCTTTGATCTATAACGTTGCGTGAAAACTCTTTGTTATCCTGCTTCAGGTGAGTAAGCACTGACTTGAAGTAAGGGTGTTTGCACAATGATTTTCAGGTTCTTATCAGTCAGGGTGAGGCAGTCGATACGTAATGTACTTTCACAGGAAAATAATGTGATATAAAGGAGATAGCGTGTGACCTTCTGGTAAAGTGGAATGCAATTTGTCAAGTTAGCTTCAGATATGACTGGTTTTTTGTGCACTGAAATTTAAAACGATAAATGACGTGTGTGGCCATGGTATGCTAATATGAACGAATGTCTGAAGTTTGGTAATGTGGTATTTATCATATTTTTGAACGCCGTTAAAATGATTAAAGAATATTTTATGCAGCGGAAGACTCGCTTTCACGGTCACGCACGATATATGTAATTGGCAAATTTATGAGTTACTAAAATATGCTCCGACGGATATATCCTTAGATAGATGTTGAAAATACTTGCTTTGAAATATGAATTTATTGATTGAGTGCATCCGTTATATTGATAAAACCAACACAAACCTTTCAAACGAGTTTAACGACTGTTAAAGACGTTTTTTGCTCGTGGTTCGTTAATATATTCCTATTATGAAATTTCATGGTTTACAAGAAGGAAATAAAATCTGCTACGTCGCCCTGTGTCAGATGATCCTTTCTATTAGCGTGCGTAACTCGTCTTGTTAACCGTTCTGAGAACTTTGTATGCGCACGAATATCTTCTTTGACTAGTCGATAGAAAAATTTAATTATTTAATTTGCATAATTAATTAACATTTTTGCTTGCAATTAATCCTTGTTTTTGTATCGGTATGAAATTGACGTAAAATTTCTTATAAGGATGAAATAATCGAGTGACACTTTCGGCAAGAATTTTCAAACTGGATGTCAAGTGTGAATCGACGTACTTATAACTTTGACTTTTTTAACTTCTTTTTGCACGACTATCTACTGAACTGTCAAAATTCTTTTTCTATATCTTTGGACAGTAAATGCACTTTTTCATATCTAGTTAACAACATGCTAGATTCACTGCGACGACACTGTTTCTAAAATTTTTATTCGTAACAGCAGCGAAGTGCCAAACGAATTTTATGCAAGTATCGATCCGACTAAGTTCCATGATACTTACTTAATGTATTGATTTTTTAATTACTATTTTTTGAAAATCACGTAGATCCTTTTTCGATTAATTTGCCAGAATTTTTGTTATGCATCTCTCGATGTTTGTGAAATATTTTTGTAGGGGAGATGTCTTGTTATCATTTGACAAAGGGACAAGATTTTGTAATCCATTCTTATTTCTGTGTTTCAAAAATCTTATGGGGTCGATTGATTTGAGCGATATCAGAAAAAATATTATTATGAAATTTAAAAATGATCTTTCACGCGACTTATATGCATTTATCGTATTTATAAAGATTACTACGTCTATACACGAATACAACGATGAAAAACGTTCGTATTTATTTATTAATTTATAAGATTCATGCATATCTGTAAATTGCACATAAGGCCGTGTCTTATAGGATCTGTGCTTTTGTTTGAAAAATTGTTGCACGTGTGTTTGTGTCTATATAATATACATTATATTATATTTCTATATCTAATTTCGGGGGAGCTCGGTTAATCGCATTGAAATAATATATTTCTTATTGTTAGTCGTTAAATAATATTTATTAAAATAAATTTGTATTTTTAGCCGTAATCAAAAAGAGTCATGCAAAACTTTGCGTTAATTCCAAATTTTTGGAGATCTTTCATCCTCTTATTTAACTGCGTGTGATTTGATGTGTATAATGAAAAAGAAAGAAATTCAGAAAGAATTATTTTTTTTCAAAGTACTGATTTTATATTTATCATTACATAAAGCTCAGAACAAATAATTTTTACGGGTGCAAAGACTGTTTAAAAAATATAATGAATTTATTGACTCTTCTTGTTTACACGCAAGACATTTTTTTTAAATAATTTTTATTAAGATAATTCATGAAAATATTGTTTTTCGGTCACGGTGATACTTAACAATTTTATTACATTTTTTTATAATATATAAAAAGGTACGCGTACTCGTATACGTATAACATTAATCTTTTTATACCCAAAAGTCTGTCGCATGCATGAGACACATGTGTCATTCGCAGAATTCGTACGTTCTACAAACATTGTGTAATCCTGATGATGAATTTAAATAATTGCGAACTTTATAAGTCTCCGAACGAATATATATTAATCATACTAATGAAATAAAATTGTTTAACGCTGTATTTTACATTCCTTTGCGTACTTATTATATATAAACTGTGAAAGTTGTATGACGAAGATAGTAAAAGAAAATAAATATATTACATTCTTGGAAGAGTGTTTATTAAAGGTTTTTAATTAAAAAATTTATCTGCAATGTATCATGGGAAAAAAATTATTTTTGATATTATATAATACATCGATCCTGTTGGTGTTGAAACTGTGTTTATGCTGATTAATCCGAGGAATTAATGGATTATTTGCTGAATCAGATAAGAGCTTAATTTAATCGTCACAGGTTAACGGTTCTGCGCAGTTGCGGAAAAAGGTTCTAGTGCGCAGCTCCAACTGCCAGGTTAGAATTAGAAAGTTAGAAAATCCCTTTCTAGGCTTTCGGGAATATATATTTTTTATTTCCTAACAATAAACCCAAGAGTCAATCGAATTGTGTTGAATTATTTATTATGTATATACCGAAAATGGCGGCTACTGTGCATTGCAAATTTGATGTCTTACGCCACGACGAACCTCGTAACGAAGTATATAGAACTTATAAGTATTTCCGGAAATGTTGCGTGTTTTAAGAGAAAAACGATCAGTCAAAAGTTGAATATTAGTTGACGAGGACGATGATGAATTGCGGAAACTTTAAGCGATTCAACAGGTTGATAGGACAGAGGTCGCAAACTGAATAGGTAAAGAAATTTCCAAAATGTATATATAGGATAAAAATTAAAGAATATGGAAGCAATGCCTAAAGATTTTCAATTTCCACAAATCAATATAAAAATATCAACGAATAAACTTGATTTTCTTTAAACAAAAGGAAAACGTATTTTTTTACATTATGAAAGTACAATACGCGTAGAACGAAAAATGGCAAAAAATGGATTCTGACTAGATTGCTAGATTTTTTCTTGAAAATATATTTCTCCTCGGATTATTAACCCTAGTTTACATTTTTCATCTACAAGCACGTTTTATCAATCGATCGGAAATGCAAACAGCGATCGATCTTTGAATCGACTAAGGTGAAACTGTTTACAATGGCGCGTCGGTTACATCGCTACGAAACAGGAACAAGATTCTTTTCGACTAAAATAGCATGGGAAGGTGGAGATCGCATTTCGGCCAGTCAGTGCAGTGACGGGGGTTGACCAGTGAAGAGCCAGGCGAAAATCGGGACGACAGCCAAACTGCAAAGCAATTATAGAATTGGATTGGATCGAAGCGTTCGAGGAGGCCTGCACGATCATTTAGTTTTATTTTGGCTTAGCTTCCGAAGGCATCCGGTTGTGCATTCTCCCCGCGAATCGTAACTCCGGCAAAAGTAAGTATCAACCCCAGAACCGATCCTGGAAAATTTCCCAGGTCAATATCGAGTAGGGACCTCCATCCAGGTAAATGGCATTTACCCGCGAAATTTGAAAAAATTCAAATTAAACGAATAGCAAGCAATTTCATTAATTCCCACGAAAATTGTAATTTGCGTTGATTATCTGAAATGAAAAAAAATCACGTTACGAACTTGAAGCAATTTTGATATTGGGCAGTGTCATAATTGTGTAAATACGTGAACCCGTAATTTTCACGGATTTAATTAAATAAAATTTCGTGTATTCTGGATTAAAGACTTGGAGGAGAACAGAAAGCTCCGCATCATCCGTATTTTAGAGGAGCAAAGCGGTTCTCGTATCTTCAAAGAAAAGTACTCGAGCACACTCCATAATGGAGGCGATCAAGAAGAAGATTGCAGCATTGAAGCTGGAAATGGATGCGGCCAATGAGAAGGTCGAGGTTAACGAGACGAAAGCTAAGCAGGAAAATATGAGGGCGGATAAGCTCTACGACGAGGTTCGTGACCTCCAGAAAAAATTGGCCCAGCTGGAACGCGATTACGATATTACCAGTACGAACCTCGAGCAATCCACTAAGGATCTAGAGCAATGTGAAAAGTCATATACCAAGGTAAGATCAATGAGAATACTTAAGCATGCTACTAGAACTAAAAAATATATTTCAAAAAATTTGAAATTTCAAAAAAAAAATAGGCTGAACAAGACAGGACTACGTTGACGAGAAAGGTCCAGGAAATCGAAGCGAATCTCCACAAGAAAGAAGATTTGCGTTTGTCGGCACAGCTGAAGCTCGGGCATGCATCTGAGCTTGCGGACGACGCAAGAAGGTTCATACGTCGTTTCGGTTCCATGAGCATTAATAAAAAAAAAGTCCAAAATATTTCTTTATAATTAAAAAAATTGTCTTCTCTCAAAGAATGTGCAAGGTACTGGAGGATAGGAGCAGACTCGACGAAGAGCGTATGGAGAAGCTTATGTCTGAGCTTAAGGATGCAAGATTGATCGCGGAAGATGCTGATGCGAAATCTGATGAAATCGCCAGGAAATTACAGTTCGTTGAAGAGGAGCTTGAAGCAGCCGAGGAGAGAGTAAAGACCAGCGAAGCGTTAGTATTTGTGAATTGAGCATCGGTCCATTTGTTAGATAGATTCGCCGAGGTAGAATTTTAAAAAACGATCTTTACCATTCAGTAAAATTGTCGAACGCGAGGACGAGCTCTTCATCGTGCAAAACATCGTCAAGTCACTCGAAGTCTCCGAGGAAAAGGTTTGTGCGAATTGGCAAAAAGTTTTTTAAATTTTGCCAATTTTTTTCCTAAACATACCTCATTGGATACCCACATTTTAGGCGAATCAACGAGTGGAGGACTTTAAGGTACAACTGAAGTCATTGAAGGTAAAGCTAAAGGCGGCGGAGAAACGTGCCATTACCGCTGAGAGAACGGTGAAGGAATTGCTGAAGGAGGTGGACATAAAGGAAGGTAATAAAATAGCACAAAATATTTGTAATGTAAAATTAAAGAAAAAAAGAATAATTCAAAAAATTAATTGCTCTCTTGACTTTCCTCGTATAGATGAGCTGCGCGAGGAGAAGGAAAAGTACAAAGCCATCTGCGACGACCTCGACTCCACGTTCGCTGAACTTACTGGATATTAGAGAACGAGATGATCCTTTATTTTCTACTCCATTATTCGCTATTGTTATTCTATATTCGCTGTTAATCGATTGAGCTTTTATTTCGGTTCTTGGCTTGCACGCCTCTTGGCCGTTTCCCGGGGAATACCTTAACGGGACTGCGTCGCTTAAAAATAACCGTTTACTATTGCTATCGCTGAGGAAGATGCACAGACTGATCGCATCCAAATGCAAATTGCAATGGCTTCCATAACTCGCATGAAACTTGCCAAAGTCGATCCTAGCGATCGATCGATTTATAATACGATTTATTTTTCAGAAGCCCATCGATATCCTGCGTCCATCCGCCTCTCGACGAGCGACTTAATATATTTTTCTGTACGGCCGCGACGCTAACGTCACGGATTACATGTAAATTCTCACTTTCAATAAACTATGGCATTCGATCGGAAGCTTTTGAAAATTCATTCCCTGAGATCCTTAAGAGCGTTAATTAGCCAGGGTCGATGATTTTTACCTTTATTCTGCATCCGACGAAAAAAAGTTTCCTACCTGTAAAACCCTCTGTTACCGCGTGACACTCCTCGTGAAATAATGCTTCTATTGTCTTAGTAGACGAATTTTTAATTAAAATTATTTTAATTATATAAAAGTGACTGCGGCATCTTAGTGCGAACTGTACCTATGTTCACCATTGATAATTGGTACGCTCGAAACGGACGTTCATTGTTTTCGAGTCTTGAAACGAGTAGTAAAGTTTCTCTACTAGGAGGGGGATTCCCTGGATTTTATAGAAATTGAAAATTTTCTGCCAGGAAATCTCGTCGCGGATGGGAAATTCAGGAAAAGCTCGTTGGCCTAGAAAGGAGAACGGGAGTCGGGTAAACTTTTGTAACGAGTCACGTACCTGCATGATAACGTACGGCGAATGCATGCGTAAGAAACGGTCTGTCTCGAGACGCTTGAAGAAGTTGAAGAATTCGTTTGTGTCTAACTAAAGAACTAGACGCTTCGTTCCCTTTGCATTTTATCGGAGTCTATAAAGCGATGTTCGGTTCGGTCATCAGGTGCAGTAACCCGCGAGCATTAGATCGAAAATCAGCAGGAGACAATAATTTATCGTAACGGTTATCGAATCGGACGACAAAAAAAGATAAGAGCTTTAGATTTACCTGACCTTGAATTTGATATTTTTAATCATACCGAATATTAGATTTTACTTTATCGCGGGGTATACAAGTCCGCTAAATTACGAAGGTAAATATTTAAATAATTCTTTATCGTTAAATTGTTGAAAATTAATCAAGAACAGGTATAATTATTAAGACGGAGGAAAGATAAGATAAGAAAAAAGGACCATGAACGCAATCAAGAAGCGTCTTCAGACTCTCAAGGTCGAAAAAGACTTGGCAATGGACAAAGCAGACACTTGCGATCTGCAGGCCAAGGAGGCAAACCGTCGCGAAGAAAGGCTTCGTGACGAGGTACGAGATTTGGAGAAAAAGTTAGTGCAGATGGAGCATGACTTGGAAGTGAATAAAACTTCGTTGGAAAAGTCTATCGCAACTCTGGAGCAAAAGGAGAGAGCGTTCATGGTGGTTAGTGGAAAAAAGGCAGTAAAAAATGTTCTAAAAAAAAAAGACAAAAAATATTAAAAACAAATAACCATAGGCACAGTCGGAGCTTGCGATATTAAATCGTAAGATGCAGCAGTGTATGGTAACTTTAGAAAAAACGGAAGAGCGACGTTTGATAGCTCAGGCTAAATTGACTCAGGCGACGGAAACAGCCGAAGACGCAAAACGGTCAGTTATAGTTATTTAAAGCTGTCGATACAATGTTCACGTAATACCCTGCAACTTAAAAGCTTCGCACTCAATAAAGCTTCCCCCTGTTTATTTGCATCTCAAGGATTTCTTTCCCGTTTAGCATCTGCAAGGTATTGGAAAACAGAAGCAAATTGGACGAGGAACGTATGGATCAGCTGACGTCTCAGCTGAAGGAAGCAAGATTAATCGCAGAGGATGCCGATTCGAAGTCCGACGAGATCGCAAGGAAGCTGGCCTTCGTCGAGGACGAGCTTGAAGCTGCAGAGGACCGTGTTAAGTCTAGCGAGGCGTACGTGATCTTTTTTACCTGAGATTGCTTGTCCTTGTAGTCCTCGGTCGACTGATGGAAACGTGCCTTGCAGGAAGATCGTTGAGCGTGAGGATGAGCTCTTCATAGTCGGGAACATCCTAAAGTCTCTGGAGGTGTCTGAGGAGAAGGTAAAGATATGAAAAATTTGTGTATAAAAAAAAATACTATTTTTATCCCGCCACCCCCTGTCTCTCCCTATTCCCATGTACAAACGTCTGTGTTGCTAAATAAAACAGGCCAATCAGAGAGTCGAAGAGTTTAAGAAGCAATTGAAAGACCTGAAAGCCAAGCTGAAGGAGGCAGAGAAACGAGCAATTACGGCGGAGAAGACTGTAAAGTCCTTTTTGAAGGAAATGGATGTGAGGGAAGGTACGTGAGAATTGATTACGAGAGAATTTAATGTATTCGACTGATCCTTGTATCTCTGAAATATTTCAGACAATCTATTCAAGGAGAAGGAAAAGTACAAATACATCTGCGACGATATGGATTCTACTTTTGCCGAACTTACCGGTTATTGAGACGTAGCAATTGTATCGTTCTGTTTCTTATGTCATTCATCTTTTTTTTCTTTCTTTCTTATATTCTCCACATGATTTATCGATTTCACTTGCCCCGTACACAACTCCTGCACTTTTATTTCGTGTCTGCTTATTTTCGAGCAAAGGATGCTTAATGACCCGAACATCAGGATACCCGAGAGGATATTTATGGGCGAGGCGAGCCGTACGACAGGAAAAACAGGAACTACGATTCCACGGACGTCACAAGTGAAACCTATTCGTACGCATTTAATTTCTGTACGGTTAGTTTTGTAGTGCGTTTTACGGGGTAATTTTTATTTTTCATTCCGCCTCTCTTTTTTTCTATTAAATTACTCACTCTAGCGCCTCGCCATTCCTCCTCCGCCGTTTCCTAATTTTTATTGATAATATTTCCATCTCTTCCATTATACGTCATCATTGCACAGTGTGTCGAAATGCACGCATTGCGCAAGCTGCAATTACGGTACATCATAATCCTTCTAATTATTTGGGTTCATACAAGCGTTTATTCGCTAGCGGCCGATTATTTAGGCGTTCCGTTTACGCGAGCAGTTTCACGAAACTTTACGATGTACGGGCGCGCACCCTGGAATAACGGGGACGAAAAATGAAATTAATCCAGTCTCATGCCCGGAAGTTATCCCGGGAGCGTTTCGGAAAACAGGACCGGAGATTTACTGCTAATGCGCTCGTTGCATTAACGAGTCCGATCTCGGGTTCTCACTAGACGTAACTAATTCTCCCGTGAAAGTAACGAACGTTGCAATTTGCCAAGCGACACACTGCGCAATACAATTTTCCGATATCGGCACGCGTTTATCTATACTGTCAGAGTAAAGTTTCGTGGCAAAGAAAGCTTTCAGCATCGAGTGGAATTTTCGCACGCTCGATCGAAGGCCAGTCACTCCATTTATGTCAAAACGCAACCGTCACGTCACCCCGCGACAGTGGCGCCATTTATGTCCTTCCTGTCGAAATACGTCGAGAACAGGACTGGATTTCTCCGGTGTCAATAGAAACGCGCGAAGAAGCATTGTCCTGCTTCACACAGTAACTCGAGGTATACGTTTATATATATATACACACGTTTTTCACAGAACAGGCAGTCACTGGAAAAATAGATGTCCTCTTTCTTATTTATTTTTTTTTCAAAAATTTATATTGATCTCTGGCGCTTTTGGAATTGCCCAGGCCAATACTTGAAATCGTATAACCGTAATATTACGGACCGCATACATAGTGCTGCTTAGGACGGCCACCTTTTATACCAAAATGGCACAAACCATGTGTCTAACGTCGAATTCTGCCGCAGCTTCCTCCATCGTAGATTTGCAAGGTTAAACGAGATTTGCTGATGATATCTTCCGAAGAGTTATGGCCTGCGTATTTTTTGCAGAATTCTTCAAGATCGTTTTAGACTTAAGCCATAAGACGGTTGATGAATTTCAAAAATACCATTCGCAGGGTATTGATATAATATCTATAGCTATTCTCCGTATATCGTCTCTATAGAGGTATGTATATATATCGTAAATGTCAAGAAGCTGAACGATCATTGGTCTTTTATAGCATCAGCGAAGGATTTCATCGAATCGAGGACGCTCTTGCGAAACTGTAGAATCGCCAATATCCGGTAGGCAGGTAGACAAAATGCGAGCCCATAAAAATGTTAATAACCAGTTCGAATGTAGCGTCTCGGATTTATATGCATCCGATATGTATGGAGGCACGCGTGGCCTGTCCTGTATCGCTTTGTGAAATCCCATATCTGCCATTTGTCATATATCTAAACGGCGAAGCATGAAATGCCTCTATGAATTTTTATTGCTTCATATTTCGTCGCGTCGACCGTCCGCGTTCAGGTCACCAGGACGAGACAACAAAGCCTGGAGAACGTAGCATTGTTACTACGTAGTTGGCTGGATAGTGGCGGCTGTCTATATTCCGGAATAATGCCCTCTTGCGAGAACCAATTAAACTGCAATATCGACGGCTTTGCGGAAGGACTTTAGAAACCTTACGTAACTATCTACAGCTAGGCAGCTACATATCTTCAATACCGTAACTTCACTTTTGGCAGACTCCACTCGAGCCAGAAGCTTAATTAAAGTCGGTTAAAACCGGCTTCGTATTTTCACTTGAATACAGAGTTACAGGTTAGAATTTCATCGACCACAAGTGCCCCTTCGATTCTCATTCTTGTAAACCTGCCTCTCATCCAGTCGATTCGCGGCACGATCGTCTGCCTTTTACGAAAACAACCGAAAGGTTTCGCGAATTCCACTGAAACGTGCAGACCCACGCTATAACGTTTTACGAGATTCGAACTTTCGGAAAAACCTGCCAGTACGCGCGGAGTGCATTTGAATCGCGCGCCCTCTATTCCGAGCGTACTGAAGTTATGCACATGGCCGCCTGCTTTTTTCTCGAAGCGTTCGAGATATCGTATGCGCGGAGCAAACGTTGTCACGGGTTCTTCGAGAGGACAGAGGAAGTGGAAGTGTGTATATGACGAGAAGACGAGAGGAGAGAGAGAGGAAATGTCGGATGCAGAACATCGCTGGCTAACGAGTCAACAAACAGAACTCCCGGTTATACCTTAGACCTTCGGGTCTGCCGACATTTGCTGGAAACCTCCGAGTGGCATGTTTACCATTCAAATCCTCGACTGCGATGCCTCCCAGCGCAGGGAAAATCCTAATCCCGGCTACGAGTAACCTTCAGGCTCAGCGATGTCTATCATTGGAAAGATTTAATCTAATATTTTATTTAATTATTTCAAATATTCAGCATTTGGTTTCGTTTTTAAACACGGCTGTACCTTGGTTGCTCGATTGGTTATGAAAATCAACAGTGGTGTCATTAAGGAATAACAGTCAACTGATACAAAACCTATTACACAACGAATGTATTAACACGGTACCATTTACGATATGTACCACGATTATGTAGTTATCGATTGTACATTATCGGAATCCAGTTTGTAAGCCCACGCATGACAATGGTAGACTCCATTGAACCGCTTCTAATAAAGGCATTGTCATTGGCTTAATAGTCGTTCGATTATTAATGTCATAATTTCATTGTTACCTTTAAGTTTTTCATACGCGTTACCTTTAACGTTTAGCTGAGTCTCTTCATTCTGACACAGACATATTTAACGTGAGAATTCCTTCAGGAATGCATTGTGTGTCTACGATGTGTACTCAGCACCTGGACTGTAATGCCCACTAGCTTGAATGTATTTAGATTATAATCTGACATATTTTTTAGATTGATTTTAGGTTATTTTTTTTCAGAGCTTCGTGAAACTTGATAGGCAGAAACATTGGTATGGAGATAACGTATGTATACGTTGCCGTCTCACGCAAAACCATGGGAAGAACTCGAGTGCTAAGGAAAGGATGTCCGTTTCGCAACGCACTAAGAAGACAGACAAATTGCTGCATGAGATAAGACATAGCCACCCTTAAGGTAATCAGTCACTGCTCTTGCGTAATATTCCGGCAGCTCGCCGGACTCGTAAAAGGAAGCGGTCTTATAATTCGCAGGAGGTCCCGAGAATTGCCAGGCATTAAGTGGATGGGTTTTGTGTTGGAGAATTTTTGTAATGTGGCAACATGGTAAATCGCAAGCCGTTAAATACCGATTCCTTTGCCTGGAGGGCAGCACCGTCGAGGGACGAGGCCGTGTCGTCTTACCGTAGCCAGGATTCACAATTTTCCCTGGTGATTTCGCCCTCGTTCTTCCACGTCCATTTTCCTCTCTACCTCCCTCCTTTCTTTTTTTCCACTCCCTCTTTCCCTTACCTCAAGGGCGAGAAGGCATCGCTTAAACGATCGGCTGCAGAATTCATAAAGGTGATAAAGCGTTCCCTTTATCCAAGACACTATGTACGTTTTATTAAAGCAAGAGAACCTCCTCCGCCTTCCGAAGGAGATAGTTGATAAGGATTCATGATATTGCCAATATACCGGGACACGCGTCTTACCTTTGCCTTGCTTCCAGGGACAATATGCGGCACTGTAGGGGTGGCTCTGAACCCGTGAATGAATTCGGTGCGAAAGACTCTCTTGTATCCCAGAAGCAGTATCCTCATAAGGCAATATCAAATCACTATGGAGAATGCCAAGGATTTTTTTATTATCTTCTTTCAAACTGGACAATTGGGTGACTATACATATATACCATATATAAGTCCCTTGCGGACGTTTGCAAAGAGTGTATTTTTTTATCACCCTTTATACAGCCTGTTTTGTTTTTATTACTAGCTTATTAAAATATTTTACATACTTGTCGTATATCATAACCCATTCGTTTGTTCTATACAAGTTCACGTATTGTTTAGGTATATTATTAACAAACATTCTTGAACCTATCTTGATAGGTACTACCAGCTATCCTTGATACGTATCCTGACGTAGCTCCGAAATGTTTGTACAGCGCGACTCGCTCCAGCGACGATATTAATTATCTCCACGGTGACAAGACCTCCGGCGGAATTTGGTCGCAGCTCTCGCCGCTCTGTTTGTCCGGCCGTTCGTATTTCCCTGGAGATTTTCATATAATAACCAGACCCACTAGCAAACGTAGGCAGAACTTCTATTGGGACACTAACCTCTCTTACCAACGAATCGACCTAGCACGGTACTGCTGAGTACGAGTATGACGTCGCTTCCTTCTCGGACGGATGTCCCAAAGGATCAAGGACAATGCGTGAGCTCGCCATTCCTGTTACCTTTGTTTCTGACAGTCCGTGTTACCCAATGGGTATAATAGTTTTCTTTTTTTTTTACCTCGCCCAATCCTACTATATGCTTTCTTCTCTTTTATATGTCACCATACGGCTGGATGAGTTTACCACGAAACTTGGTCTACCTATACTTGATTAAGTCGTCGTTCCTCATCTCTCTCGCTTCGCCTGACTTTATCTACTTACACCAATGACATTTTTACCTGACCTCCGCGTCTTTTCCCTGTGACTTTTCTATGGTTTTCACGGAAATATTCCAATCCCATTGATATGCGACTAGCTCCTCCCCAAGGATTTCTTCAGAAAGAAAATCGCATTTTCCATATATATATATATATATATATAAAGACGTATCTATATCCGTATGGAATCCACGAGGGATAGTAAAAGTATGAATATGAAGAGCAGAAGGGACGGGAATAAGAAGCAAATGAAATATAAGAGAAAAAGAATGGCGAAACATAAGTTTCCTTGAACAGCAGCCAATTCCAATCGTCGGCAACGTCCCTTCCGAATCGTCCTTGGCAAAGGGCTTTATGCCATCCTCATTAAACGAATTCCATAGGGTGCACTTTTACCAAGGCCGATAATGTAAAAGCTTCTGCGTATAAATTAAAGAAGGTTGACAACTGCGACCCGCCTCGCCGTTCAGTTAGGGCGGACGATGTCTCGGGCAAGCTTTTACTTAAATTGTTGCGCATTAAAATTATTAATAGCTTCCCGACCTATCCGATCTTCTCTCCCGTAAAGGTGTCTCTCGCCTTTAACCAAACCGTCTAGGGATTATTGCCTCGCTTTTACAGATATTACAGCATCCCAGGTATTAATTGCACGCTCGTTAACGCCGCGTCCTACTGGCTCCCGCGGCATTATTATGCCTAAAGGACTGGAAAGTCCCATGAGAAATATTCTCCAACGACGGCGTACCGACGCCGACGCTTAACCACGTGGCTCTCCCTCCTACCCATAGGCACCCCGCTGCCGTCTAATAAAGACGCTACGTAATCTCCTCCTCTCTTAATTTTACACAGAATCGGTTTCAACCCCTTGTCAAAGTGATCACGTAGAACCTTTAACCCAATTTCTGGATCGATGGATGCACCCGTTTCACTCTTATCTGATTCCTTCTGCATATACATATGCGTATCCAAGCTTTACTGGATTCTAGATGAAATAATCGTAAAACCACCTAGTGTTGTTACACCGCATCGTTGCAATAACTTGGTCCATTTACTTTTACGACTTGAACGTTGTATTAATCCACGACTATGTACCACCTATGAGTCTGGAACGTATGGTAACCTCGTACGTATAATGAAAATGCGTCGCAAGGATTTACCTCGAGGAATGTAATTCAATCTCTTGGGCCGCATGGACATTTTACAAAGATCTAATGGTTATTACGCATTCGGGCAGGTAGAACATTTTTCTAATTATTAGACTCCTCGGATCCATTAAATTCGCGTGTCACGTATACAATGGGATTCTATATGGTTTTAACGATCAGTAACATCTCAAACATTTCAGGCTCACTGAGAACCGACGCACCTGGATCGTCCCGAGCATTGTTACCGTACAAGCAATCTCGTACAGCCTTCAATTAAATCATGAGATCCTTACTGGATCCTGTCTCCGACCTGTGTACTTTGTGTAATTTTGAACCTTTCTTTTTTTTGCTTCAATGACTTTCACGAATTCTGCTAAAACCTAGGTATTCGTTTTTTGTCATGGGTCTCTAAGGGTCCACATAAAGGAACCACGTCAAATGGACTATAGCTATATGAGAGGTTCAATCGTTGCGTTTTTTTTTTTGTTTAATCTTGAGGATCCGAGTGCGTGGGCAACTTTCTGAAAAGGAAAGATAACTGAATTGGAGATCTGAAAATTTTGTGGAATTCTTTTTTGTGTGTGTGTATATATATCAGTGAGGATAATATCATTGGGGCTGGAAAAATCTTCGGGACAACAGTGGCTGCTAGCAACAAGGAATAGTGGATTCTACTCATGGAAAAATATCCTATCAAGAGAATCGTGCGGGCGATTTAGTAAATCACCAAGAATGTCTGGCTTAGGGCGAAGGTCGATTGGCGGAGGAAGGACGAGGAGACGAAGAAGATCGGTAGAGGTCGACGATCTCCAATATGTTCGATAGTGTCGACAGAATTGAAAGCGGGCTACGGTAATCGGATTATAAGGAACAGCCAAGAGCTCCTATCGAACATCTATTTCCTTCTATTCCGCCTTATATCCTCGTATGCTGCTTTATTTTATTACGTTGCTGCTACGCTGACTGGTCAGTTGCAAATAATAGGATATATATGTACCATGTGTATACGAATTACGCAACTACGCGTTGGCAAGGGGGTTTAAGGGAAACAGAGAGACATTTTAGCCGTGTATTTTACACGTTCATTTTTTTCTACGTTTCTTGACACATTTGTATCTCTGTATTTTATATTACCTTTATTTGTTTCATTGTTGGTTCAATTCAATATGGACAAATTATTTTTTACACTGCTGCTCTTCCGGTTTGGCAATTCCAGGATATTGACTTTTTTTTAGAGAGAGATTCTATTATTCTTTGGTCATAAACAGATGGAGGACATCAAAAAATAGTGCAATGCTCAAATAGCAAGAGGGTTTTATATATAGTCAGGTTATAGTAATGCAAATGTATAATGGTACTCATAAAACTTCTGTACCAGTGCCGTAACATAATGGTCCTAACCTCTCTTCTGAATGCAGATTTTTTTTGGGGAATTTTCTTTTGTATTTATTAGGCTTTGTGTACAGATTCGTGTATCAGTACCCGACAGTCGTAGACTCACTGTATTCTGCAGTCTGACCCATAGGCCAAAAAATGGAGGGCGAAAGTGGAGGTGGATGTAAATATTAGCCATGTGGCTGAGCAAAATAACACGTGTACATGTTGTATGCTAAAGTAATTCTGGTAGACTCGACGGGATTATAAAAAAACACGTTCAAGTTGCGCGCTTGGAAAAGGCGGGAAAATATGAATTTGGTTATCGTAGAATCGAATAAAAAATGTTTCAAGTGTAATAAAAAAATTATTTTTATCTTTCGATTAATTTTATGTCTTCTTTAGGCGGTATACTTATTGTTCTCCATTTAGGTAGGTAATTTAGGCTTGGTTTAAGTCAGTCGGCATAAGAAACGTACCGGGTGATAAATGTTTTCATGGCGAAGAATGTTTAATTGAACGAAACAAGAAAAGCCTGCAGGATCTCTGGAGCATCTTGAGGAAAATCCTTCGTTCTCGAATATCCGACAGGGATTCCGCGTCTTGTGCTTCTTTCAAGACGATTGCCTTGTGCTGTCGCAGAAGACAAAAAAAGTCTGCTACGTGTTCTCGACTTGGGATGACAGGATGAAAAGGTAAAAGAATGAAAAGATCAGTGAGAAGGAGACTGACTGTGATACGAAAGGATGATGTTAGTTGTTGATACGATTAAAATTGTTTTCTTCTTTTTCAGTGAAATTTATTATTTAATATTTGTACAAAAATGCATATTTAAATAATCACAGAAATGACACTTTATTAACTTCCCATTTGTTTTTACGAATCGATATCCCTGTCACGATTTGCAAAATAAATTCGTCCAATTTATATATACAATTTTTGGGTTTCGGCAGCTTTCATTTGTAAGAATTCCACATTATTTTCAACAGTGTGGATGTGAATTTCGAACACGGTTTCGGTTGCACTTTGACGGCTACACCATTCGCTTATTGGAACGTAATGAAATTATTTTCGCGCGACTACGGAATATTTCGAAACACGGTCAAGAGAAAAATTTCCGATAGTAATTTCGTAAAAGCTCGTGGAAGCGAAAAAAAATTATTAAATCGACATATTGCGACTCTTGTACTATCTCGATGTTGCATTAGAGCGTGTGTGGTTATTATTGTGTACACATATATTGATAGTATATGGTTCATGGAGTAACGTTAATAAAAATTCGTTGGTGAAAATAAAATTGAAAAATATAAAATTTCTTTTTAACATAAAAAATATATGTTTCAATAGAGTTTTACGCGCTGCTTGTATTTACAAAGAACTTGCAACAAACTTGCAATTCGATTAATTATCGATTAATTGCATATCGATTAATTATGAAAACGAATATTTAATTCGTTTGAACGTATTAGATTACTTTTCTAATCCAGTTTATCATACAGATATTAAATATTCTGTGTTTTGTCTTTTTTATTCATAAATTTCTTTTTTCAAAATATTAACAACGGCTGAACTACGATTGGGTCAGTATCTCATTTTTCATAAGAAACAGGTATGCTTTTCTGTCTTGTTAGAAGGAAAACTTGGGATAAGTGTGAAGTTTCTCAAAGGGAGCACTGTTAACTGAAAGCCGTAGATAACGACGGTCCTGCGACCGAGAACAAAAGGGCGCAAATTCCGACATCCATGGAGAGGAATAAATAGAGAAAACAAAAATGTCAAAGAATGAGAAACAAAGGGAAAAAAGATTGCCAAGTTGAAGTTGGAATTGCATTGCAGGGTTTCGAAATGAAAATTGTTGGTATTCTATTACTTTTAAAAAAATCTTCAAGACGTATCTTCATTAGATTCCAAATTTTCTTTGAGGATCTAAGAAAGAAATAAAGAATCCACTGACACTTCATTAATAACGTAGACTGTGCGATACGAAATATCTCTTTTATGAGGAATATTTTTTTGTTCCAAAATTCAAAATTTTCCAACATCCTTGATGCTCGAATAGACGCGTGTAATTTTCGGACGCCTTTGATCCCACGGACTGACAGTCCGTATTTCTGTAACTGGATTTTTTCAACTTTTTCGTACAATAAATGTAATAAAATGTATTGGCTGCTAAAAAGGTGTCACCAAAATTATGAAATATTGTCGAAAATAAAAGAAACTTTATTCGTACGGACTCCGAGGACTACTGGAGGGTTGAAAATTCTGCTAGAACGTCAAAGGCGTTTCCTTGTATATGAAATTGCTTTCGTGTCTCATTTGCATCACGTAGAGAGTAGAGAATGGCACATCAAAAATGCTATACGTCACGTAAAATTTCTTTTTGTTAATAATACCCAGTGCAGCTTGTAAATATTCGCGAAACATTCGTAAATTATTAACCTCGAGTTCCATTCGCATCCCATGTACTCCTATTCATTTTCACCGGAAATTTAGAATTATAATATTTTTTTAAATGCGAACGAAATCAATTCTAACAATTATTAATAAATATAGTTAAAATTAACTCGAAAACGTTGACAAATATTCGTCAAAGCTTGTTCAAAATAATTCGTATATCGCTCTTCATTTACATTAAGCTCAATATTTAAACGAAAGAATTTTGTAAATATTCCAACTATATTTTCAATAAAATTTTCTGTATTAAAAAAAATGCATAACTTCACACCAGAGCTTACATTCTGAATGACCCCTGGGCGAATTTAAATTTTATTTGAAAATTAAATTTCCCTGTTGGAAAATACTTGGTGAAGTTATCGATTCTCTTGACCGTTATGCATGGAATTCACTTGTTTTGGACAAGAGATTTTTTTTATTATTTGAACTTTAAAAACTTTTAATATTTATGTAAACTTTTTTTATTCCATTTTACAGTAGTAATTAGTTGTAGACTTCATTTGTCTCTAGAAATATATATATATATATATTCTTACGTCTCGGCCCTTCCGTATACGCCATTCGTCCACCTATACATATAGACTATATATATCAAATTTCAATACTCACTATCAACCATGTGAACCATAATTGCACTAACACATTAATTGATATTTCCTTCCGTAGCTTTTTCGCCTAACGGATCTATATAATCAATACCAAATAGATTCAATCATTATAGCAAACTGCGTATTTATCTTACGGCTGTAACGTGACTGACTGCTATTTGCTGCATCCAACATTCATTAGTAAACAAGAGCACGTTTACCGCTGACTGTCGCAACTTTATGATTTAATTGCACACAGCTCTGTGTTTTGACAGGCAGAAACAGAAATTTCAAATTCGACTAATGATCCGTAAACACTAGTAAAAATATCGATTTACATATTGCGCTATAGAGAATGCAATTCAAGTAACAAGAGACCAAAGACATAATAGCAAAGTGATGCACAAAAATTTTAAAAATCAAAACTCACTCGCATGGAAACTCGAAAAACAGCATTGGGTGTAAGTTCTAGAAGTATCCACACAAAGCACCTTTACGATAAGAAAAATTTGCCAAAAGGCTTCAACCGGCAAATACATAAAAGTCTCACGCTAGTTTACATAAATTTTTCTTCGTTTTTCACATCGAATAAAAATCTTGCCCTCTATGTTATTTTTTCGCTCAATTTTTACATTTCTTTTACGACTTTCTACTTCTCCGTAATCACGCAAGGGCGCACCACTGTACGGAATTGTATGAGTCATGCAAATTTTTCTTTTTCCACTGGATCGGCGACCGTGCTTACCCTTATTTTTTCTATGGTATTTTTTTTCCCCTCCCATCACAGCTAAACCACCCCAATTTTTTTTGTTTACTATCCGCATAATTTACACGAACGGTTAAAACGAGTGGCTAAGTTAAAGTTTCTTAGGCCCGCATCTGTTGCATATTAACACATAAATGTGAAGTATTGCTCTCACGTGCCACGCAATATCCCTTCTGCCGCTGCCCGCCCTGAAGAATCGTAAATTTCAACTTTATAATGGAAGTTAACGGTAGCCACCGTTTTGGCATCACTTTCTAGAAACACGTTTCTGGGAGAATATAAGCTCATTTCGCCAAAGGATAAAATGGGCTCGATACTCCTTTGGTAA
This sequence comes from Trachelus troglodyta, assembly GCA_030142635.1. Taxonomy (NCBI): domain Eukaryota; kingdom Metazoa; phylum Arthropoda; class Insecta; order Hymenoptera; family Cephidae; genus Trachelus; species Trachelus troglodyta. The sequence goes on along the minus strand of JARQTJ010000095.1, from coordinate 722,994 downwards.
GATTCGAAATTTCATTTACCACTGTTATTTTTCGATAAGGGTAGTTAAACGAAAAATTGGATACATTAAGGATATTTTTATTTTACTTTCAGTACAGTAATCCAGCCTTACCTGAGGCACTGAGAGGCTTGCTGAACATATTTTCTTCTCTTGTTCTTTTTCGTTCTCCTTTATTCTTGCAATTACAAGAGTCCTTAATAAAATCTTGGAAGAGACTCCCCACAAGTAACCTGGTACGTGTAAGCCCAAAGGACTGCTTATATGTATATCTATATATAACCTCATATTGAATTATTGGTAAAATCATGGCGCTTGTGGTTCTAATCGACGTTCGTTTACCTCCTGTATCCTTTCTTCGTAAAATTCACGTTTTTTTATCTACGTAGAAATTTGGACGAAACTTATCATTAGCTGTTGTACGTTTCTTCCAGCTGAAAAAAAAATGTCGTCATTTTCCTTTTTTTTAAGCCTGAAATAAACGACGATGAGAATATTATTTTTAGTTTGTCAGGACAATCCCCGGCAGATTAATGTCCGGAAACGAATGGCCGCTTGACTTCTCATTCCGGTTTGGCCATCTGTTTTATTTTAATAAACCTGTCCGTACCGCTTCCAGAATGTTCTCTGGATATGATCGTAAAGCCATCATAATACCAATTCACTCTGTGCTCTATGGCTTTTCATATTTATTCAGTGATCTCGTCGGATCTCTAGTACTCTCATTAATTTTTATTCGTTTCAACTTGTCCTAATCTGTACTTCCCCATTGTTCACAAAGTTCCCATAGATCATTTAGCCATATACGAAAAGTTGCAAGCAATGCATAGATGGGGAAATTGCGAATCTTGTCGCAAGTCTAGGTTGAATTTAGAAGGGAGCATAAACAAAGTTAGTAAAATTTACCCTAAGTCACGTTGAAGTTAGTCCAATTTATTATACATATATGACTTTCCGATTATATGCGAGAACCACTTGGAATGACAAAGTTAGTTTACAAGTTGATATATTAAATCGATAATAAAATTATCAACTATAAAATTATCAATCAATACCGATTACTACGATCGAAGGGTATCACGTTTCGATAAATACGCAAGAAACGTGATATAATAAACATCGCACCTAATAACGGTCCGGGAGATAGAACAATTTGTCTCACATGGGAAAACTGCGCCGGAATCGCTGACGCTTTACTACCTGTCAGCCAATCGATTTAATACCGATGAAAAAAAGCGAAACGTTCAGTCCGACTCTAGTGGAGGACAAAAAAACCTACCGATTTTCTATTTCCAAAGACTTTACGATTAGTAATAAAAAAAATCGAATCGTTTGGCCTTCGTGGGGGATTTTTATCGTTTTCTTTGTCCCAGTCCTCGCGTCCGATTCTTCTTCCTTTAGACACGTTCTATTAACGGACTCTCCTCTCTCTCAAACAACCACTCACTCCCAGCCGCCATCTTGGCAGGAAATTAATCGTCTGCTGGTAGATGTTTATTAATCTACTGAACAGCGAGACAGTGCCGCCTGCAATTATTAATCCAGTTTACGTCGACGAGAAGTAGAGATCTTCGCGGCAGCTATGGGGCCGTCCATTTCATATACAACGCGAAGTGGAATTCTAACCTCCGCATGGAAGTTCAGTTGATCCAATAAATTATGGCATATTTATCGCAAACAATTCCAACGGCTAATGACGAGTATCTTGCTGAATTAAGACGGGCATTGTGTCGAGGACGGGGCGAATATTATCTCAGCAAGCGCTGGTTACCCTTTGCTGCCATTGTCCTTCTCAACCGGCAAGAAAGGACCTGTGAGTTTTCGAGAATCCCTATTGTCCTTACGTAAACGAGCGACTCAAGGAAGGCGACGCTTTGCTTAATGAAGTCAGATCGGAATGGTGGAGAAACGTGCGGAATGGGTGGAATAGGAACGGCCAAGAATTTCTCTATCGTTTATGGCTTTGAGGTTACGTACACTTATTAAATTGCCTCGGCAGTCTCTTAAGGCTTGGAAAATTAATGTTTATCAATAAAGATTGACTTCCCCTCTTGATTAAGAGGGAAGGATCTGTTATTTACTTTTAATTGATACGTAAGTGGATTGGATTTCCTATTACCGGGCTGAGGTTTTGTGTTAGGGTCAGTCAAGTCTGAGTTACGTACCAATAACTGATACTTATTGTTAGTTGTTTATCGAGAATTTATTTTTATTGTTTCCGATCATCTTTTATTTAACAAATCTATATTTGTTTATTTGTACGATACAAGAATTCATCAAGAAACATTATGTAACCTGTAAGTAAAGAATCATGTCACTATCAATAAATCTGTCAAAACGTATTAATGTCTAATTATTAATTCTCATAGAAAATTTGGAATCTGAACCTTGTAGCATTGATGAAAGAAGATACAGTAAACAGCAAGTTCTTACAATGCGAATTTCTATAACGCGCCAAAGTTATTCTGATTACTGCTTTCGTATAACGCGATTCAGCGTAAATAATAGTAAAACACAGGAATTACTTACCTGATTTACGAACTAAGTACAGCACGATTTTTTTCCGCGTTATACGGAAGTCTACCGTATGATTGAATCGTGTAAATCCTTTGATTTATTTGCGTATATAAACGCTAACTTCTCAAAATAAAAGATCAGAGGATTTTATATACTGATGTCTACGAGGAAGAAAATAATGAGATAACAGAACCTTAGGAGAGGATTCCTTTGTCGATTATTGTCAGGTAGCGAAGTCATTGAATTTTGCTGAACCCACACTGAAAACCTTTGTTTGATCCTCGTCAAATAAATTTCACGAAACAAACCTATTTCACCGCACTACAAATTTCAAAGTAATGGAAATAGACGTCATTCGATAGGGGCTACCGTTTGCGCTTCTACCAAATATAGTGTTCACGGTATAACACAGAACAATTTCCAATAATTTTAATGGCACTGTCCATCGAACAATCCGTAACTGTGAAAGAACGAAAACTTTGATCATGATAAAAGTTTCTATGATATTCCGCGATCCCTACTTGGCGTTGTAATCGCTTAGGGTTATAGAAGCACGAAAGTACGAAGAATCACCGATCAGATGGAGCCACCGTCGCAAAGGATTTTAACGACTGCTTTCAGTACTTTTCAAACTAAGATGGCCGCCGAGATGTACCCGGTGTAACCCATCCGCGAATTTCTAATGACATCCTCGAGCGTTTTAATGAGCACATCTCTGCAAAGCTCCACGTGCTCATGGCAAATTTCTATGTCCTCGACCACGTACGTAACCCATATCATACGCCTCGTAATCTCTTTCTTTTCTTTATTCGTTCGTTTGTCTTTTTGGTGTCCTATCTTTTGTTTCTATTTATCTTACTTTCCCATGGAAAGTTAAATGCGAAGTCACCTTTATAGTCATAATATGTCTAAGAAACAAATATGGTTTTTTTTTTGGAGAGGCCATCGTTTTATGAGTCTCATTGTATAAAAGTCTTTTGAGTCTTGTATCTTATCCGTGGATCTACCGTAGGTAGGCTTTCACGTGTATAACCTTAAATTACAAGGAATTATATTTGTCATGAAAATGTAGTTATGTCGTGACGTGTCATCTGTCACTTGCTTCTGTTTGATAGAGTTGAAATCTTTAGGGATTACGTTAATCGGTACTTCTCGTGACTCTTACTACTGATATTCTGATACGATCAACATTTTACCTCGCCCTATCTCCGTACGATCGTTACGAATTGTACACAGATTTAATTTTATTATATATTGCGCCTGTTTACTATCTTCATCTCTCGTAAACTAGATACGCAAACGTGAATTCTATAGACAGTTTGGTTTTTGCAAATTTATAATATTTTAAGGTTAAATATAAGATTATGAAAAATATATTTGTTTAGTATTTCAATAATTTCTATCGAGCTGCAACAAATTATATATTCTCCGTATTGTAACGTAATTCTTTTCCTTGACTCGACACCGATAGCAAAACATCCTACAGCGAACTATCTTCGAGAACCAACCTACGTTACCTTCGGCCGTCCACCCATCCGCAAGCCAGGCGGGCGCCAGCCAATTCTTTTTTCATCGGGAATTGACGAGCCGGTATTAACTGGGAGTTGGGGTGGAAAAGGGTCAAACCCCACCAAAACGAGAGCTTTGACGGAACCTATCAGAGGAGGCGATAACTTAACGGATCCTGTCGACTTTTGGGGACGCGTAAAATCAGCAAACGCAACTGGATGCACGAACGGGAGCGGACGGTTACGGAAATGCACGGCCGCTCAGGCTGC
>JARQTJ010000095.1:697330-709342 GCA_030142635.1 Trachelus troglodyta | reverse complement strand
ACTTTTTGTTAGAGGAATTCACAGCACTCCTGTACTTGGCGTAGTTTTTTACACGTAAGTGTTTTTTGGGGGATATAATATACAGAGCTATTCACGGCAAACCCACCAGCTGAAGTTGGTCGCGATTGAACAATTCTGTTAACCGAGGCAGTGTGGCCTTGTCAGAGAAATGACAAAATGTGAAATGATCTTAGCAATGACGTTAACTTTCATTCTTTTTTAATGATGCCACTCTGCTTTGATTTATGAAATCATCGATTCACGGCCAATTTCAGTTGGTGAGTTTGCCGTAACTAAACCTATATATATATGTATATACGTATATATAGCAGGTCATTCAGCCCAAATGCATCATCTGAATATGGTTTCACCATAGGGCTCAAATGGGCGCGCCAACTTCAGGTGGTGTGTTTCTACTGAATAACCCTGTATAATGTCGATGGGAAGGGATGCATGTTATACAAGGGACGTTCTTGAAAGAAGAACATTAAAAAATTTACTTGACTTTTCCGACCGACGTGAAAATATGTCGGAAAGTATGTCTGAGAAAAAAGGAGATACGTGAATTTGTCGTACTTTTGAAAAGCATGTTGGGATTTAATGGTACTGAAAAAAAGTCGCTGAAAATTTGTGAGAAAATATTCTATTTCACGTTCGTTGCTGCTTGTGCAAGATGAATGGCGGAGAATAGTGTTAAAAAAAATTAGTTTTCTTCTTACAATGCATACTGTCCATTATGATCTATATGCTTCTAATTGTAATATTTATCTACGAGGATAGTGATCCTTTGAAGACAAAAAATTGACTTCGCTCAGTCATAGCGCAAATTGAAATGGAGTATGCATATAGACTTAAGCTCGTTCCGTCGTAACGTTTATTAGCATTAATAAATCACTGGTAGAAATGCGTGTAAAAAATGTCAAATACGTTATCCGTTCGTAAAGTGGATTATTGTTTGCTATTTATTTTTTGCGAAAATTTGAATAATATACAGAACGTGGAATCCGCTCATACAACATTTTTTTTATGTATTATAAAGTTTTTTTTTTAAATTAATCACGATAATTACAGTTCTATTTGAACAGGAAAAAATTCCTAACTTAAAAATTAGCAAAAAAAATTTGGAAATTTCTCAAACATATTTTTTAACACAAAATCAAGATCAGTAAATGTGCGGATTTGTCTAAAAAATATAATTAAACGTAACAAAACAGCTATTTGTCTTTAATTAATTTGACGAATTATACAGGTTCACGTACTGGATGGTAATTTTAATTTTTAGTATTAATTTGAAAAAAAAATATGAACAATGACCTAAGCTTTTTTTTACATTTTTCTCCTTGTTGAGATATTCGAAAACGTAATAGAACCAGATAACATACATTCCCTTCTTCAGAAGGAATTGATATATAGATATAGTATATATGTATACTATATATATACATAGGAAGCAGCCTGACGGATATTAAAGGAGTCGATAAGGGTTTAATATGAGCCAAGGGATCCGTGCTTTCCTTCAGTTTATTAAAGCTGTCTTCGCAAAGCAAGGGCCGTCTACGTAATCACCTAGTACATCCTTTTCCTTAGCTAAGTAAAGATCTTTCCGCCGGAAGTACCCCACAAAGACATTTTAAAAAGTAAATCAAGATTGAATATGAGTTTACGAAAAAAAAAATCGCACGACCAAATAAACGATCTTTTATGAACACTCACATATACAAGTAATACAATATAAATCAGACCCAACAAATTTTTATTCGAAAAAAGACAATACAAAAACTACAATGCGATACATTTTATTTATAATAATTCGAGCAATATCGACTTTTATCAGTTTCAATCCCAACACATAAGCGGATATCGTAAATTCAAAAACTGGAATTGAAACTGAATACTAAATCCGGGAAAATGTACGATAGCACAGTCGAAGGATTAATAAGAATATCATATACGTACATTAAAATTTTTTTCTTCAATTTGACAAAAAGTCATTGCTATAAAAATTGTACAAAATCCAAAAAAAAAAACGTATGAACAGTATAACATTTTTAAAGCCGGCACTTTCGCTCGAACTGTTCCCGTGATATCGGTCTTTCACGTGTTAGGTTAGGTTATGTACATTCCGAGCAAACCTCTGATAGTAATACGAGGCCGGCGTATATTGCTAAAGAGGATTCGTTAAAGAGGATTGAAGGGCAAATTTTTATCCAGAAGAGATATGAGCTGCGCAATGTATGGCAGCGAGTACGGATACATTTGGTTGGATATATTTAGGGATCCCCTGGCGGTGTCAGATAATACCCGAGTAAAACCCGCGACCCTCCGTGATTTAATGCTCGTCGGTGTATTAGAGCATAGATAGTTTATCAATAATAACGTCAAAAAGTATATCGAGTTAGCTCGAACAGAGATGCATTATAAAAATTGAAAGAGGCTGTTAAAAATTAAAAAAAAACGAGTAAAAAACTCAACCCACCGACTCTTGAATATTAAAGCTACGTACTCGTTTGTATCCCGCGTACTAATGCGCAGCCACATAAATCGTCGGAAAATAAATATTCGCTCGTGTAAAAAGCTTTTCGTGGTCTCGCATCACCTCGGGCGCGAGTCTCGAGGCAGAGAAAAATAATTAAGCAAATTAAGGAAACGACTACGATCCTCCAACAACCTGGGGTTGACTTTGCCTTACCAGGACTGATGTTCCAACCCCAATTCCCCCCCCGCCCTCCCCCCGCCACCCTCTACCCCGTCCAATGGGAAAATAATGATGCAACTACGAAACAGGTGTCTCCTTGTAGTCTGATGAAGGTAAAGATACAGCAAAGTATCAAAAGCATTAGCACGTAATTGTCGCGCGATGAACACTAGCCGGAAGTCGTGTGTCCTTGCGCGGCGTCGCCTTAATTAAAGTTTTTTGCGATAAAGAATTATAAAGAGGAGCGTAAGACTTTTGCCGTGGACGGGAACGGGGTGGGGGGTGATTTATGCGAAAGACTTTTTTTTATTACCTGACTTGTTACTATTAAATATTTTCTCTATTTTTACTCTCAACTATCTCCGGCCTATCTACTCGTATCTCTTAACAGCGGACGTATAAAAATAGTTAGCATGTAAAATCTATGAATTAGGATTACACGATGGATGCCGTGGTGGGCAGCGTTGGAGATGAGAGAATTAGTGCTCAGTATTAGCATTCTGCTCGACATATTAGCATATTCATGAGCGACACGTCGACGCAGTGCGAGATATAATAGGGGACCGGGTGAGTTATACTTTTGGAGAGCTCGAGATCGCACGTCCGCTAACCGAAAGTCCCGCGCGGTGGCAGCACTGCGGCGCGAAGTAATACCCCGCCGATACTGGCTGTTAGTTTTACCGCTTTTATCTTCTGGATGATTTAGAACGTCTGAAAGCACCGAATGGATCTGCTTGAATTTCCGTTGTACATTCTCATACCGTGATACAGTCCAATTCAATTCTGGCAACACAATTTTCTTCGTTTTTATCACGTTTCGTTGTTGGACACATATATTTTTTTTCCATCAATCTTTTTTCTGCCGAAATTCACTCAACTAATTTCGACTCGTGCCTCATCTCGCTTCAAGTACTTTAATGTCGACGCTGATTTTGTCGAACAAAAGTTTTTGGATAAAAATATCTTTTTTCGTATTTTTACTACATCCTTCGCACACCATTCAACTGGTACGCACTAAACTTTCAGTAAATCCTGTAACTCGTATCATAAGTAATATTTTTTTTTATTTATTGGTGGCACTGCCTTTGAATCATTCTGACGTGAAAATATATGGTAACTATCCTGAACGTAGCTGCAGCAGAAGTTCAATGTTACTTCGCACGCGATAGCTCGACAGTCGTGAGATGATCATCATTCCTCTTCGGTCCAGGAGAATCAATCGACACTGGGTACCTCATCGACTTTGATGCATTCAGATGGAAGAAGCACATGTGCATGCAGTAAAGAGAAAATACTGATGGCCTTGTACATATATATATATACAGACACGCATAGCAAGAAAGCTACAAACGACTCAGCTTTGAAATCCTTCGACACTTCAACGAAAATACAAAGCTCTCTACTCTACATATGTAAAGGTATTATATATACATGCATACATAAATATTATACATAAGTATATATGAAAAATCTGCCCATTGAACATATAAGAGCAAATCAGTGATGGGCTCTTCTGGCCAACTGCACCTATCAATCGGACCAGTAATGGTTGAATACTGGATCCCTCTTAAACATTTGCTGGGTATACAGGGTCTTTCAGAAGTAAGTACTTAGCAAAATTAGGTCGTACATTTGATTTCTGTGGTATGGGATCTACCAGAAATCAAATGTACGACCTAACGTTGGTTGGTACGTACATTTGAAAGACCCTGTATATATTCTTGAAGGAACTTAATGGGGATTATCGACATGCAGGATCATGTAGCGTACTCACTAGTGAAAAACAATTTATCGTATCAGCCCACCCGCGATTTATCGAGCAATTTGCCCGTGAAAAAAAAAAGAAATCCAAATAATCAGTCATCGCGCAATATATCCAGCTGGCCGCGATAAATCCCCAAATCTGACAGGATTACGCGCTTATAAATTACTGAACCGCCGACGTTGTTCCTCTCCGCCATAGCACCCGTTCTGCCATCTACAGTGCAGCAGCAGAAGTAGCGGCAGCCGCCGCCTCCTCCGAGAAGAAAAACAAGAAAAATTTATTATTTTTCCACGGATTATCCGTTTTGTAATGCGAGTTATTACGCGGGTAATTACCTCAGAGCGAAATATACAACGGGAGAGAAGAGAAAATTTAATATTATACATATACGTATGTATAATATATATATATATATATATAAGCTTGCCGGATAGGCTCGGACCCCAGCGCCTCCACGCGGCGTGTAAATGAGATACGATTTAACAACTCGCGGTGAATATAATTTTGTTCTTCTTTAAAATTGTGAAAAAGAAAAAAATGTTGAACGATTTTTCATACAATTTATTTCGCACGGGCGCGTGCAATACATTAAACTTACGTCACCGTTATTGTCGATTCTGTATTTTATACCCGGGACACACTAATTTATGGGATTTTCAGTCTTGGCACGTGCGTCGATAAAGGATGGGTATAGATATTGAAAAATTAAAAAAATCGGTAAACTTTCATATTTTTCATATTAATTAGTCACTTTATCTTTCCTGTATCTCGAATACACGTACACGCCACGTGTTTGCTGTGTTAACGAAGTGAATGATGTATTTGCCATTGTATATAAAACGATGTAAAACGACCGTCCATTTTTTTATTTTTTCGTTGTTAGCACTGACGTCATTGAGTGTCACGTCAAAATACTCTTACATTGTTTTACAATAATTTTTTTGCCCTTTATTTATTTATTGATTTAATTGATTTATTGACTTTCATAATGTAGAACCGTCGCGTCACAAGTGATATGTTATACGGTGCCGTGTCGTATATGGGATATTAACGATTTTATCATTGATAAAGGAAACGATTTTTTACCTAATAATTATATTTTATTAAATATTATTTATTTCAAAATCTGTTACGAGAGGCTGAAATAGATCAGTCTGATTTAGAGGCCATGAATTTGCTTAGCCAGATTCGGAGTCGATAAGTCTTATCAGTTTCCATGACAAGGGCTTCCTGGTATATAGAATTACATTTATGTAATACTATTTTAAGACGATCACTATGGTCACTCTTGGTTTCAAATTTTTATTTGAGATCCAAAATGGTACATTGACACTTTGTGACCTGTGGCTGCTTTATGCGAGGCCATGACCGGTGCTACACTCGTTCCTCCAGTATTCACAGGTCGCTATGCCCCAGATATTGGTTAGAAACCATATCACCTAAATTCCAAACGCGTTCCAGACAGTCCTGAATAATAAGGAACAACACTGTATATATATATAGATTATTGCATCTGACAGACTATGGATTATAATCTGAACGAACTTTGTACGCTTATCAAACAGAATTCTCTAAATTCGTTAATTCAGAATTTCCGTAGAAATTTGAACTATCCAAAATTTATGAAAATATCTAGCGAAACTAGTGAAATTAGACGGAACACTAGGAACTAACCAGATATATATGAAGTCACCTGATTTTTCATTATAATTAAGTTTTTTATGTAAAAAAAAAACCTTAACTAATTATACATTGATAAAGTTTGGTAACGAGTAAATTGTACACCTAGAGCACCTGGATAACGTAAACTTATGAAAAACACTAAATACTCAAATTTCACTTTTTCCATGCATTCCCTTTACACAAGCTCTGTAATCATTCCGATTGTAACTTCATACCGAATCCTCGAGGAATAATGCGAAATTTGATAACGCAACAGGTCACCAAAGTGTACAGTTAAGGGAATCAATTTTCTCTTTCATCGTTCGGACGTGCACTATGAAATGATAAGCCTGAGAAAAGTACAAGACTGAAAGAAAAATAGATCAAAATTGAATAAAATAAACTCAAAAACCTTTCGATAGAATTTTCATGATATACTGTCAATTTTTATTATATACAATAACAGCTGTCGCCGAGTAAACATGCCAAAGGAAAACAATGAAAATTTTCAAAAATTGTTCCCCTTCCCTTATCTGTCAAAAGAAAAGCAACGTTCCCGACGAAAGGCATAGAAAAATCGTACGGCAGTGCCCGACCGAGAATACGTACGTACCAGGGGATGCTGTCAGCCCCAAGGAGAATTTACCCTCGAGACTTAAAGGATCCATTGAACTATTCAAAAGGCGTATAAAATGGCTGTATCGGGTTATTTACCAAATGTACGATATCGAGTCTTCCTTGTCTTCTAATGTCAAACCCGCAATTACTCGAGTGCTTTCAATACGGTCTGACTTGTTCTACGCATGAACTACTCGTCGGAGACGATTCTCTTTGTTCTACTCTTAAGTTGTCTGTTTCTCCCCTCTCGCCACTACCTCTTTACAATACCACAGCCTCCTGGGTGCCTTACTCCCCATTCCTTCTTCGATTTACTGCACTGCTTGTCTTGTATGTTTCCTGCTACCCAGCAACATTGTAACCAGTATCGTATCTAGTTCTCGTTGCCATGATAATGCGACTACACAGTTACCATGTACGTACTTTATCTGTACCCACTAATACGTTCGTTTTAAAATGTACTTGTTTCGCTAGTTCCATTAGCATTATTCGACTCCAGACATGAAATTTATTATTATATTCGTTAGTTAATACTGCAGGGAAATTAAATGAAATCTGGAAATTAGGCCGAAAATAGTACGCGGTCATTTAACATTGTGAAGGCACTGCAAAGACAGACCCATGATATTAATTAAAAAAATGTTTCTTAACCTTTTAATTAGAAAAAAATATTTTAATTATGCGGTACATTTTTAATTATGTAAATTTAATTGTATCTGGTTTCAATCACTAATATCATATATGTATATAGATCATATATTCAGGCTCAATTAAATTCTCTCTCCTACAGTAGTGCGTCTGAGTTATCCAGATGGCGCTGGGCTCACTCAGTAACCTCGTACGGTTGGATCTGCCCGCAGGAAACAGTAGCCAAATGGTACGACTGTTACTATTACTGTTGTTCGTATCGGAGTAACCGTAACAATTATCATTACTGTCTCGTAATTATCCGACAGAAAATCTCACGCCTTTGAGAACGATATCTGGTAGGGGTACGAGTTGGATTTTCGTAATGGCTGTAACTCTTGGCTACCCAGAACACGTAGTCTAGATCGACGCCGTTCGCAGTAAGATTCTAGCGATAAGCCTCGGGGCAATGATTAATAAAATAATCGAAATTTTTATCTTCGATCTTGACGATCGATAATATAGTCACTACCCCGTAACAGGACGAATTAAAAATTTTATTTCCTCTAGTAAGCCATTTTAAAAAAGCCACACAAAGGGATATCGCATGGCGCTCACGAGAAATGGCTAGGTTATTACAGGTGTTTTAATTAGAAGTTACGAGCCAGCCAAATGAATGTTTAGTCCTCCAGCCTGGTATCCTTACAGCCTCCGTTGCGGTTGGTAGTCCTGACACAAGGCCGACCGCGTAATCATCGTTATAACTTTGCTCTCGCCCTCTAATTCCCCAGTGTGACAACCCCCGCCGAGAAACTCACCGAAAGGGGTGGATCCATGACATGGAAATATCCGTCCTACCCCTGACGACCTTGAACCCTTTATCTCCTGGTCTCTGAAGAAGGTCGCCTATTTGGTTGTCACGAAATTCGAGCTTCGTTCATGAAGTAACGTACGCTTAACCACCTGCCCCCCGCACTTCCTGTCCCACTTCCGAAACCGGTCTCAAAGAATCCGAAAGCTTTTTTTCCTGATTTCACGAAATACCAAGAATATCCACTGATCTCAGCAGCCACTAAAAGTATTTCCGACTCCTACCGGAAGTCCTCGCTGTTTGCCAAGATAAAGCGGAAATCAATTAGGATTCCGAGCACGTAGCCAATAGGTTGACAACACTACCCTGGTATTCCAAGCTCCGCGTTCTCACAGGGAACCATCCACTCGCTCTAACATCCTTTCCAGGGACTTGGCTTATTCGACTGACTCTCCCCAGCGGATGTGATTGCCCCAGTCATGCCAACTTTCACGACCCTGAATTCCATAGGGAATAGGCGATGGTTTGGCCTAAACCATCGATAGGTTATGTCGGACCGAGTCACACCCTGGGACTGTGGGATCGAGCTGGATCGATTTTCTATTACGATATATCGAATGTACTTGTGGGATCGGAGACTGCCTTAGTCGGACTATGATACAATTTTTATCCAGGACCATTCATTTTATTCTTATATATCCAGAACGTCTTGAAGTTGCCGAGGAAGGGCGAATCGATCGCGTATGAATTCATAGCTAAGTGTCAGAACTGAAGTACGGAACAAATTAAACATTTAGCGAATGACAAACGACGTTTTCTGTTTTACAGACTAATTAACGTCGTGGTAGAAGTTTAATAAAAATTTTGCCCAAATTCAAATAATCGTTACGAAATATTAGACCTATGGGTGAGAAAATTAATTAGCCTTGATATCGATTAAAATGATAAATTTCAAATTAAAAATAATATCATATAATATTAATTAACATGGATGTTCGAAGAGAACATTTTTTTTCCACCAACCTATTCGTGTACTCTTAACGAAATTAGGGAATGGTCGCTCTTTACGCAGCGGCCCTTAGTCGGTTTGTTAGAATCGCGACAACGGGAAGATACGAGGAAACGAGACTAGAGCGCCTTAATAGAGTCCTGTTAGCGAAGGTTTACGTGGGTACCCAAGTTCCTTCCTGTAAAGGAAACGTGTCCTTCCAAAGGATCGTGAGCTCCTCATTGTTTCGCTAGGAGGTATCCCTGGCTAATGACGAACCCTGAACTAACAGCCTTTGGAGTCACGAAATTTCACTCTATTCCTTTACCAGTGTATTATACCGTACCGGAAGTTGCGTCATTTCCATTTACAGAGTATACCAATATATATATATACACACACACATATATATATATATATATATATATATCGATCTACAGTTTCGCAATAGCGTAAACCATCCTATTGTTAAGCCAAATGCTCATTTAAGAGGCTCACGTGACCTCGTAAACTTTTAGGTTATATTGTTCTCTTTATCTGTCCTTACCTCAAATGCCCCTACGCTTCCGTTTCGCGTCTCCTTACCCATACCGGTTTCCGGCAATCGGATTTTTATTTACGAACCGATACCAGTTACGGATTCTTGCAAAAACTCCTAAGCTGGCTTCTTGGGCTAAACCAAACCGACCGGAAAGCAAAGACCCACGCCAATGGCAATGCCTTTCTACATGTAACCGTTGCGATCGTGTTTCATCCTATGGTCACTTCTTTCGAAGATTTTTCCTTTTTCTTTTCCTTTCAGTTTCCCGTCTTTGTTCCCCTCCCGATCCCTTTCGACTCCTTCCATACCTTTATTCCTTCGTGCCATTTTCCATTTTCGGTTGAAAGGAGTCCAGCTTGGCAGAGACTGTACCATCTCTTACACGGATATCTTCAGGTTAGGTTCGTACCGAGAGTTTTCTTATCTTATATTTATTTTTACCCCGGTCTCGCGCCGCTGATTTCACTCGTTACCTTTTTCACATCTTTATCGCCCCTCCCACCCTTAAACATTAACCCCCCTCTCCCCTTACGCTCAACCAATAGTCATCCCCACCCAGTTCAAACTGATCCCGGATTTTCTCTATCAAAATAAAAATAACATATACCATCGCACTTATTTATCCCTAGCTGCTTTTCACTAGTTTCATCATTTTACTCTATAGTCCGTCTAACGTAACTTCATCGATGTTTTGCTACGTTCTGTACAATAATAATAATAATAATAAAATCGACAAAAAGATCTACAAGTCACATACAGGACACTATTGAAACGTGCCAATTTTCACGTACAATTCGCGACTAATGAACTACCCTTATATATATCTCTCTCTATGTATATTCCCTATAGAATTTACTATGGGAATTCACAGATAGCTGCCCTCGCCATACGAATCGAAGTTTCCCACTGAGACGTTGACAAGTTTAATACTTGTTTAGATACCAAGCGTCGATGCTTGTTAGGGATGCCAGTCTGTACCAACAGGTCAACCTATCTCAACCTATCTCTGAATTGAGATCCGATTAGCTTCTGCTGAGTTGAGCAAACAGTTTCGAATCGATAGCCTGGGCTCCCAAGTACGGATATCTAAGGCAAACGAACTTCCATACCGATGGCAATCTTCATCAGGCTGGAGTTTTGGCTCCGCTGGAATTTCACGATAGAGACAACGTCATTTTTCAACTGCCTTCGATCGCGGCCGTGCGTTTATTCGTTCTTATCAATAAGCTGATAAGACAATCACTGCCTATCCCACGCGCCATTCAACGTTAGCGGATAGTCGTATATTTATATGCGTACGGGTACATTGCCGAATTTTTAGAATTCCAATACGACCCATACCGGGCACTGCTTTGCATTGCCATGTGACTTGAATAATTCATTAATAACGCACGACACGTAAACAGCTCGTCACGTAATCGTTCATTTTATCCTCGTTTGCTCTTTCGTGATTTTTTTTTTTTTCATTCCATTCTCAATTATTGCATATCCATGTCCTGTGCTCTCTGTCTCCGCGTCACACAACACGATGCGGAGCCTCATTGTCATCGAGGCCGGAAGGACAATCTCCGTGACGCGGCTACGACAGATTGAAGCAAAGTAATTTTACCATCGGGACCGATTGCATTTTCCATTAGGTTTCTATAGTACGCGCGTTTTCACGCTCGGATTCCGCGCAATGGCCACCGGGAAAATGTTAAACGACCACAAACGTGGCTCTGGGTTATGTACTTCGCGGTTTTCATTACACCGAACAAAGACCTCGTGCATGCTGCTGTGTCGTCTAGGACATATATATATGCATATATATAGATATGCACAAGCATAGGACTGTAATTGTCTGGATATCTAGGAGCAATAATAATAAGCAATAACACGCTCTCTTAACTTTATCAAGTAGTACGACGGGACCGAGTCTGTGGGAAAATGTCTATGGGTAAAAAAGTAAAAGAGGAATTGGCTCGATTAAACAATTTGATAAAGGAAATATCTCGGAGTGATAATTATAATGAAATTAAATAAGAAAATTTTTTCTTGGGGAATTTCGAGAAGTTAAAGGTACTTGCTTTTTCTTTACTTTGCACGCGAAGTTCTGGAAGGTGGGTGAAAGCTATCTTCACGTGGAAGATTGAAGTTTTTTTTTTTTCTCGTAGAACCGAGTCTTGGGTAATGGTAATGAAGATTTTGTGATTTTCGAAAAAAAAAATAGTGATAGTAAGTTGAGTGGTGGCCGAAGTAGAAAATTGTGGAGAATTACGAAGGGATGTAAAAGTGACATGGGTGGGTAGAGTTCGAATTAAGTAAA